>CAUYPK010145015.1:0-36872 GCA_963574355.1 Loris lydekkerianus
GTCTCAACACAATAACTGTGAAATTGCCAGGAAGGCTATGTTAACCAGTGTGATATAAATGTGTCAACCGGTCTGTGAAACTAGTGTATGATGCCCCATGATCATACCAATGTACATAGCTATGATTTAATTTAAAAAAAAACATTTTAGGTAAGATTGAAAAAAAAAAGAAAGAAAGAAGTTCAAAGCACAGTTATTTACTCTATTTTTTGGATCAGCATAATTTAAGTGTTCTGCAGAAATATAATTATAGGTTCAAGTGTGCCACGAGATTAAAAAAGTCAAAAAACACAGATATAAAGTCTCACAGCTCAGTAGGGTGGACCTCTAACCCCAAGTCAGTGTACTTTCCAGATTTAGTTTTGAATCGCTTTTTTTTTTTTTCTTTTTTTTTGATAGTCTCACTTTGCTGCACCTGGCTAGAATGCCATGGTGTTATAACTCTATCCTGGTGGTGTAATATTGGACTAGCCGGTCAACCTCTCTGAGACTCAGTTTCCTCATTTGTAAAACAGGGAAAATAAAACATTGCATATGGTCTTATAAGAGTAAAAATGGAATAAGTAATTCAATTATCTAACCCAGGATCTGGAGTTCAATTAGAAGCTCAGTAAATGTTCTTTCCCTCTCTTACTTTTCCATTCTGCCATATGCAAAGAGGGCCTTAGAATGCTAATAGCCTTACACAAGCACATCGTGTTACACAGGGAACCAGTTCAATACTATTGGCTGGGGGGTTGCTCAGCTAAGTTTTTACTGCTGATCAATTGATCCCAGAACTTGCAGTCATTATTTCCCAGTTGTAACAAGGACCATCTCTGGGGCCGTTGAGTGTCACATCCTGTGTTTCTGAAGAAGCTTAACTCTAACCTCCAATGATGAATCTCTCAGTTCTGTACTAATTAATCTACCACTACGAGCCTCTTTCAAAACAGGGAGAAGAAATACAAGCACATCCAAATGAGACATGTGCCCAGCTAGAGCACTTATTCCCCTTCCTCCTGCTAAGATGCTTCATGGGATTGTCCGTGTTCCTCCTTTAGGGAACGGTGCCGTCTCCTCTAGGTTTCTCCTAACCCTGCCCACACATCTATGAATAATTCTCTATTTAGCTTTCCTAATTTGCTCCATGTTAAGTATCATCTCTTTCCTGCTGTGACCCTGACTGACAAGCTCCCTTAAGAGCTACTTCCTAGACTTAGCAGAGTCTAGTCCAGTACCTGGTGCTCAAAGGCTCAATAAATAATGCTTGATGGACAAATAAATCAATGAATAAACATGCTATGACTCTCCCATCCAGACTTGTAGGCTGCAATACAAGCCAGGATCATGCACCAAAGTCATTCACAACCCCTTCAACTTTAGGACAGGAGAACCAGGAAGGGCTGGATGCCCAGAAGTGCTGTCTGTGGCTGAAGTCTGTTCTGAGTTAGAGGGACACAGATTGTATTCATTTTCAGCTCTTTCGGCATTTTTTTTTTTTTAAGTTTTAACACTGGATCACAATCGGAAATCCTTCCCCCCCCCCAATATGATGATAGTTGGGACAGAGTTTAACTTTTTTATTAACCCTATTTGGGATAAAGCTGACTCCCACATTATGGGCATAGCAGAGTTCTTAAACAGACTAAGAAAGGGAATATAATTGACACCACCAGAAAAGACATTTTCCTACTCCCATCTTGTGGGAGAAAGAAATGACATGGGCAATCTTTATATCTTATCCTTGAATGCCCTTCATTTGGGGAAAATTGCCCCAGGATGAGACTAGAGATCCCCAATAACCATTTGATCTGCTTTCACTCACATTAATAGCTCTACATGGGAATGGGTGGCAAGCTCAAATTATCCAAGACTATTGAGTCTTTTTTTGGCTTCTCTAGAAACTGTAAATAAGAAACAGATATGGGGAATGTGCCAAGGTGTGAAGAAAGCTTTTCTAAAAAGATAGTTGTCTAGGTTACTCAGCTACAAAGAATAGACTGAAGGAAAATATGGTAAAAATGTCTGGATATTTTATTGGTGTTAGTTAGAAAGCATTTCAGCTACTCCACCTAGCAGATCCTTTTACAGTAATAAAGGGCTACTTGGATAGGACTGTCTTTGAGTTGATAAGGAAGATAACGAAACACCGTATATAACAGAGTCTATAAAGTGGTGTAGGGCAAGGCTTTCTGGCATTGCTTATCAAAATAAAAAGAATGTACCAATTAACTGAAAAGATAAACTGCAGTCAAAGGAATGTTGTAGACCATCCAGAGGATATTAATGCAATTTTTAATGATTCCTTTAAACTTTCTATTATATTTGCAGAGAGTAGAGATGGAAATTAGAATTTTTATTAGTCTTTCTAATGTAATAGTAGGAAAATCAAAGGGTTATTTTTGATGTTAGAAATTAAGGAATTGGGTGAAACTTCTGATTCATATAAAAGGAAATCTCACAGACACAGGAGGAAGAAATACAAACAAAAAAAAATAGGGGAAGTTAAACAAATATCTGTCTTTTATCCTAGCAAATGACATAGAATACTAAGTTACTGCCTTTATCTTTTCAATAAAAATCACCCTAAAACTGAAGGACAGAATCCCCTCCCCCTCATTCCAATCTCAATTCTGATATACACATCTTGTCAGAGCTGACAGTCACTTGACAGACCCATGGATGCTACGGCAAAAGAAAACTTTGGCACAGAGTAGGTCCTCCCTCCAAAGGGAGGGAGAGGAGTGTGAGACCGAAGCCTGGAGAACACGTCGATGGGGTGAGCATCTGCTAGCTGGAGGCCCAGCATTCAGATCCCCAAGTTCCCACATGCTGGAGCTCAGAGAAGCTCAGGCAATCCCTTGCACATCAGAGCTGCATGTACAGAACAGGGGGTCTATGCCTGCCTTGGTTTTCTAAGCCCCCTTGATACA
The DNA here is from genome assembly GCA_963574355.1 of Loris lydekkerianus. Lineage (NCBI taxonomy): Eukaryota > Metazoa > Chordata > Mammalia > Primates > Lorisidae > Loris > Loris lydekkerianus. The sequence goes on from CAUYPK010145015.1 coordinate 2,916, forward strand.
GACACATAGCAGCACTACAGGAAAATCAGAAAGCACACAGTCTGACTCCTTCCATCACCTGCTAGATGGCGTCAGGACCACCTAACCTATCCATGTCTTTTCCTTGCTGCATGTAAGGGCTGACAGTGATGCCTGCCGCATGTTACCTCTATGTAACACTATGCTGGGCCCGTGGAAGGTGTAGCATGAACAAGTTGGTTATCATCATCATCATCATCACTCCTAATTCTTCTCAATCATAAAAGAAAAAAAGTTATGAAAGTAACAAATAACACTTCACAAGTGGTAATGAGAATAACCAGACCATTCATGAAAATATTAAGTGTGAATGTACATGTGTATATATATGTATGTATAACTATGAGAGCTGAAAAGGTTTCAAACAGCTCATTCTCTATACTACGGATGAGAAAACTAGAGCCTCAAAGGGTGCATGGGTTTGCCCAAGGTTACACGGGCAGTAATGATTTCCTAGTCAAGATTTCACAACACAAAAAACACCAAGGCAGTGGGCAACTTGCCCAGGCTGTACTCCGTCCAGATCTCAAGCCACACTTACGCATCAAAATCAACCAGTGAATAGAGGAGGAACAAAGATCTAATTACTCTTCTCTTATATCCCTGGATGTCTCAGACTTTTCAATGAGCAAGTACTTGGGAAGTTTCTTATCACCCACAACTTAAGGATGGATGAAACTCTTCAATATTCTGCAATGAAACCCAATATTCCTTGTGCCCCTATTCCATCAATGTCCATCTCAAATTTTGCTACCTGTTAATATAGCTGTGGGTGTTCAGCAAGGGCTCTGACCCTTTCTGACTCTCTCTCCCCCTCCCCTCCTCTCCATTAAGCAACAAGATAAATAACTTTTGTCCTGATTGGTCTTCTAAAGCACAGGCTGGAGAAAAAATTATCATCTCTCTGGAAAGGAAGCATGGTTAGTCAACCTGACATTGCTGTCATCTGAGATGCTGGGCAGGTTGATTTATTCATTTATCGCCTTCTGTTTTCCCTGTCACTTGAACTAAGTTCTTCCATCGATCTAGCTCAGCCAGCAGCATCGAGATACAGAATGTGATACCTGTGAGCATTTGGCTACACTAATGATGAGGTTTCTGCTGCAGAATGGTGAGTTCCTATTGTCCGGTGCTTGGCAGTGCAATGTTAAGGCAGTAGATTTTTTTTTTTTTCAAAGCTGAAGAGCTGAAAAAAGAAAACACACTAGAGAACCATCTCCTACTTACAAGACTCGGAGATTCTTGAGCCCAGCAAAATCCATCTTGGAGATCCTGGTGATATTATTTCTGTCCAGGTCACTGCAATGGAGAGCAAATCCAGGTCAGGCTTTTGCAGGTTATACTTATGGTCTATTCTATCCAGACTAACCTGGACTGGAGGGATGTTGCTTGTCAAGGAGAAGGCAATTTCATTGATTAATGATATCCCTCGAGCATGCCCAACTAACCTTAAGGATACTGTATGGAATAAACCATTCATTATGCATATAGTAGAACTCTGTTATGCTTAACTGCCAGGCTTCTATAGCCCCTCATCAGGTAACAAAGTTTTCTGTGGCAGTTTGACCTCCTCCAACTCTCAGATCTTGTCATACAAGGTGGGGGATAATGCCTCTTCCCAGCTCTCAGGATGGGTATCTGATCCAGGCCAGGCTTGTAAGTATTTTCAACCCCTTGACCACAGTAATTGTTTCAGAGATGCATGCATAACTCGAATTCCCAATATCTCTCTATCCACTGGGATTGCTACACTGCTCAGGGTTGCCAGTAGCCATCTTGCCACCAGGAAAAGAACCAGCAGATGGGAAGAGCTGAATCCTGATGCTCTCCTGAGAGTGCTGAAGCCGCTCATGCCTGAAGCCAGATGCCTGAGTATTTTGAACTTACACGAGCTATTCTATCCCATCTCTTTTATATTTTGGTTTAAAGCAGTTTGAGTTGAATTTCTTATCACTTGAAACCAAAAGTATCTTAACTGACTTTGGTACATAACTAAATACCAATTGACAGGATGTAACGTGTCCATTTCCTAGCTAGTTTGCAAACTCCATATCCTATTAACTCCACAACCCAACATAGCAGAGTACATGCCTGGCACACAGCAGAGGTACCTCACACACAAAGACAGCTTCCTGAGTTACTTGGCCTCAGCGTGAAGGTGTAAGCACCAAACAGTGGCCCCAAAGAGGAGACATGGCTATAGAGGAGCTGAAAGACTTGGCCAGAATGGAGGGGACAGGATGGGTGGTAGAAACCAGGTGGAGGCAAAACTGAAGTCAGTAAGGAACCTGTGAACAACTGTATGAATTTTCTGTGTTCACTAAAATCATCCAAGATGGAATGTGTTACAGTTCTCAAGAATGAACACCCAGTAATCAATTCCTATGTATTCTGCCTTATGACAAACTCCTCTGGGTTCTGGCCCTTGGAGATTCAACAAGGAGTCCGTAAACTAGCTTTTCTTCCCTCCAGAAAACATTTATGTACTAAGAGGCCATTGTCCCAAGGATGAGACAAATGTTCACCTGTTCTTTGGTTTTCCTAGACAAATCCTAAAATTTCTATTTTAGAATTTATTATGCCTCAGAAAAACAAGTGAGTTATACAGTTGCCTAAAGGAACAGGGGGGGCAATTTTCAGATTCTAGCACTTTTAATGAGAAAGAAAATCAACTTTGAGGAAAGATTACTCTCCTGATGTCAGAAATAATGCAGAAATAAAAATCAAACGAGTCCTTGAATAACCTCACCTGCATACCCCTTCCTTCCTCATGCAGTTTTCTAACAGCTAAAGCAGCCATCAGAGTTGTCTCATAACCGTGATAGAGAAAAGAAATATTTAGACTTCTCAGACTAATGTGAGTACTTAATAAAAAATGTGAGTGGTTAATAAAAAAAAAAAAAAAAAAGAGCAAGCATCACACAGGAAAATAAAGGGTTGCCCATGCCAGGATGAGAAATCAGCAGACAGAAGTCTGCAAGCTCTCAGTCATCACAAGCATTATCCTCAGCTCCCTTCTGAATCGGGATGGATGTTTGGGGACCTTGACAACTGTGAATATGACAATGCAACTATGGCTTTAATTACTAGGACATAGCATGGTGTGTCAGCAGCTGTGCTAGTAGCTGTAGCACTGATATTTTCAATTAATATTTATTATGTAAAAAAGGCACAAAGTGTGCCACTAAAATTCTGAGGATGTTGCAGGGGCAGGGTGTGCTGTGAGGTTGTGCCGGGCACAAAGTCAGTGTTTGGGGGCCAAGTGTCAGAGGCCAGTGGCCCTGGGTTTGAATCCCTGCCCTGCAGCTTACTGGGTGACCTAACGCCAATTCACTTCCTTTCTGGGGCCAGGTTTTTCCATTTACAAAATGAGGCTGACAATCTGGAGCTCAAGAGTTTATGGGAGGGTTAAATGAGAGGATGTACACACAGCGCTTATCTGACACTTGTTAAATGCTCAATTGTGGCAGCTATTATTACAACAGTCTGTTGAAGTGCGTTCTCCCCCCACCTCTGCTCTGAAATCTCAACTCACCAACAGAAGCTGACTGGCCTGGCCCCAAACTTTGTGCTTACAGACGCATCCTGGGATCCCCATGACACTCCTGTTAGTGTAGTATCTTTCTATAGCTAAGAGTAGAGTGCTGGCACCACGAGCAGCCTCCTCATGCTGGGCTTCCTCTCCTTTGCAGCATTTCTATGAAAACTATTTCCACGGTATCTGCCTGCAAAGTGACACAAGGGCCCCCCACTCCTCAACTGGGCTCTGTTGCCCACCTCTGAAACACACTGCCCAAGAGAAGGGCAAGGAGCTCACGGGCTTCAAACTGCAACAGATCTGCAACAGATCTCTGTCCAACCTTTCATCACCCAATCCCACACAACTGGAGCTGTGGGAGTTTGAGTAACTTACTTAACCTCTCTGAGCCTCCATGCTTTGTAATCCTCTCGTACTCACAGACCACAGAATGATGAGAAACCCAAAGCATGGGCTTCAGCTTGCTTGGCTGAAAATGGAATGAATCATATTGATAGTGAGGAGAGGCTTCCCACCCCACCACTAGGCCCCTCAGGCCAGCCCAGGCTCTTCTGGACTTCTATAGCCTTCAGCTTTGGCCTTGGAGGGAATCAGCATATGACAGGTTAGGATGAGTTCTAAACTACCAGCAGGAGGTGAGATCTGGGCTAGACAGCAGGAATGGTGTCTAGATGCACACGTGGAAAGTGTGTTTTAATATATCTGTAATTTCTTTATTTGACACATTTCCCATTAACTGGTAGGGTCTATACCCATTTCCCTTGAACCTGAGCAGGCCTTTAAGATTGCCTGGACAAACAGGATGGTTGCAGAAGCAATGCCACAGAACTTCTAAGGCTGGGTTAGAAGACGCAAGGAAAGAGAGGCACTCCCTTTCTCTCTCAGCACTTTCACTGGAGCTCGCAGCTGCCAGACAGAAACGCAGATAACCTGGAGCTGCCATGTTGGTGAGACCCTGTGAGAGGACGGGGAGAGAATGAGGTAACTAATGAGAAACCCTAAGCCCGAGTCACCTGGCTGAACCACTCTAGACTTCCTTGACCCACAGACACTGTGAGAGGTAATATATAACAACACGTAGGTCAGTGAGGACCACATACGTGATGGTTGTCCCGTAAGATTATAATGGAGCTGGAAAATCCCTATCACCCGGTGACATCCCAGCTATCATAACATCATTAGTATGTGTTCCTCACGTGTTTATGGTGATGCTGTTGTAAACAAACCTACAGCACAGCCAGTAATATAGAGTATAGCACATGCAATTACAAGCAGTCCCTAAGTTACAAACATCCAATTGATGTATGACTTGCACTTATGAACAGAGGCTCTTACAGGTAGGTACTGTACCCATTCCCGTTCCAACTTACATACTAATTCAATTTAACAACCTATAGAACCTTTTTCATCGATAACCCCAGGACTGCCTGTATGCTTGATATATAATATCTGATAATAATTAATGACTACACTACTTGTTTATATATTTACTATGCTATACTTTTTACCTTAATTTAGGGTATATTACTTCTACTTATATTTTCAGGAAAGCTAACTCTAAAACAGCCTGAGGCAGGTGCTTCAGGAAGTATTCAGAAGGTGGCACAGATACTATAGGGGATGACAGCTTCATGCATGCCATTGTCCCTGAAGACCTTCCAGTGGGACAAGATGTGAAGTTAAGAGACAGTGACATTGATGATCCTGACCCTGCGTAGGCCAAGGCTGACGTGTGTGTTTATGTCTTCATTTGCAATAAAAATGTTCAAGTGTAAAATGTAAATTAAGTAGGAAAAAGCTTATTTATGGATATAAAGAAAATATTTTTGTAAATCTCTATAATGTGTGTTTTAAGCTAAGTGTTACTATAAAAGAGTTAGAAAGTTTAAAAAATTTTAAAGCTTACAAAAGTAAAAAAGTTACAATAAGCTAATATTAATTTGTTACTAAAGAAGGTTTTTTAAAATAAATTTAGTGTCGCCTAAGTGGACAGTGTTTATAAAGTCTACTGTACGGTGATGCCCCAAGCCCTCGCATTCACTCTTCATCTTTGACTCACCCAGAGCAACTTCTAGTCCTGCACGCTCCATTCATAGTGCCCTGTACAAGTATGCCATTGTTGATCTTTTATTTGCACTATATTTTTACCATACTTTTTCACATTTAGAAATGTTTAGCTACACCAATACTCGGCCTTATGTTGCCATTGCCTACGGCATTCAGTACAGTAACCTGCTGTCTAGGAGCCATGGGCTACACCATGCAGCCTGGGTGTGCAGTAGGCTGTGCCATCTCTGTTTGTGAAAGTGCACTCTGTAATGTTCGAATAATGATGAAAATTGCCTAGCAACACATTTCTCAAAAGGGATCTCCATCATCAAGTAACACATGACTGTACTAAAGCGAGTGCTGTATCTTAAGCCGTAAAGTTTGGGGGTGATTCATGTGCTACAATAGAGAGGCAGACCAGAAATGAAGAGAAAGCTACCTTCTGAGCATTTAATTTGCCATTAACAATGGAAACCCATTTATTTGGTTCCCTGAGACTTGCCTGCCCTTAGTTCTGTCATTATGCTCAAGGAAGGCTCAAAGGGGCTACAGGAAGCCATAGTATTCTGGAGGCAGGGTGAGAACTGACCCTTCTCTCAGGCTTGAAGGAATCATGATTACATACATAATTAGGGGTGCCCATCCCTCCAAGCAGTACTAAGGATACCATGGGAATCACTCTGATGTTAATGTTAGAAATCACAGTAATGATTTCCATTCATTGAATGTTGTGGCAGATAGCTAAGTTGTCTACCAAACTATTTTCACTGTCTTGAGTGTACAGGTAAACTACTTTTCCCAGCACTCCCTGCACATAGGTTGCAACCATGTGACTGAGTTCACATCACTATCTCAGGGGCAGAAGTGCTGCCCAGTCTTCTAGCTCTTTCTCTTCTCTCATCTAGGGCTGGGCTCAGTAGCTACAGTGGATTCCAAGGATGGCAAATGGAAAGAATGACAGCACTCAGGAGCAGATACCTTGTCCTCCCTTGCCTCCCCGTTTACACACATGAGACTCACACATCCACAAGAAATAGCTCCTAAACCACTGAGATTCAAGAGCTATGCTATAGTAATCTATACTGACAAATGGAATATCTTTTAAGACAGTAGCTTTCTATTCTTTTTTTTCTTTTCTTTGTGACAGTTCTGAAAGGTAGGTATTATCTTACTTCAACAGATAAAATACTGTGGATCAGCCTTAAAAAGAGCTGATACTTGTTGGACCCATAGTATGCGCCAGGCACTCTGTTAAGGACTTTGTCTTCATTTTCTCTAATCCAGATAGCAATCGTATGCTGTAGAAACTATTATTATCTCATTTTTCACATGAAGAGGCTGAACCCTCCTTCAGCTTAAAAAATTTTTTTAACCAGTAAAGAAACTTGCTATAAGGTAATAACCTAGTAAGTCGCAAAGCTGAGATTTGAATCTAGGCTCTCTGAATGCAGAGGCCACGGGCTTTACCCATCATAGCATTGTGCCCATCTACAATTAGAGCATTTTCTGTTACATCAAGTTATTAACTGAATGGGAAGAAAAGAATGCATGCATAAATGTCCTAAGAACTAAATACATAGAACAGAACAAATTTCCTGTCCCTACACCTTGACAAAAATCAAAGGCATCCTCCTAGTGCAGGAGTTCTCATGGGTCACGACCCCTTTTTAACAATGAAAATACACTGCAGCATTAGGAAGGTTGAGAACCACTGTCCTAGTGGATTTGCTGCCCCTATTCATCCAAGATGGCACACTTCCTCCCCAGGTGCCCAGTGAATCCTGCCCAGGAGGAGTGCTGGGCCCTGCTACAAGCTCATACAGGAAGACTATCTTGCTGTGTTTGCCCATGTCTGGTTCCCATCATGTTCCTCATCATCTGCTGTGCTGCCTCCATAAACAGGCATCACCATGGCAATATCCTGAATTATTTCTTCCTTTCCCAATCAGTGAATCACATACTGAGACTTGGAGCTTTGTGGTATTTTCACATCTGTTTGACACCGTGGGTGGGGTGGCAAGGAAGAATAATTCAGAAAAACATTGGAAAAGAATGAAACAAAAATGAGATTTTGTAGGGCAGGCCACCATCCCTATCTTGACACATGTATATTCATATCCTTCTTTTGATTCACTCTGTGGCATTCCTGAGAATTTTTTCTTCTTGCTGTGGCACATCTGGGAAGAGGGAGTGTGGAGAAAAGGGCTTTGGTTGTAAATCTAGGAGATGTGAATTTGAATCCTTGCTTCCTCCCTTCTTAGCTGTGTGGTTTTAGGAAAGGCACTTCACTTTACCAAGCCCCAGTCATTGTTCTGTGACTTCTATAAAAATAGAACCTAAAATACCAGGCTTATAGAAGTATCAGGAGGTTCCATAGATAAAAGTGTGTGAGAAAATGCTTTCTAAATAGTATTCAGAAGAGTCTATTTTTCAGCCACAGTCAACAATAGTTAGGGAGAAGATGCAATGATGTAGATTATGATGGACTTCAAAAAAGATGTTTATCTGTGATGGTGAGATGTGTATAGAGAACACACCACTAGTTCATATCAAACTTTTAAGACTATATGCCCCCATACACCAAGGATATATAGAATGCTCTGCTCGCGGGAAAGGTGAGGGGAGCTCCCTATCACAGGAGTCTACAAGCACAGATTAGTAGCTAACCCGTGTTGGGCATGATGTCTACCCATGATGGGTAGCAGGGTAGACTACACGACCTATAAAAAGTCCTGTCAATTGTGAGATTTATAACAATTTTGAGATCTATAATTTCATATTTTGGGAGCACATTACCAAGTAGATTTTTTAAGAAGTTAAACAAATTTACTTCTTCAGCTCAGGGAGCTTGGATCCAGCTGAGATGAGCCAAGACTAACAAGCTCCCTGGAAAACAATGTAAGAATCTACAAAATCCCATATTAAGAGGCATGGTCTAAATCCCACCGGAGGAATGGAATTGGCAATCTGAGACGGGAGGCGGGAACTCAAGAGGGCCTCCTGGAGGAAATGGGACGAAAGTGCATCATGGTGGCACAGTGATAGCAGGGAGCATGGGGGGATCACAGAGAAATATTAAGGGCTGAGGATGAGGGCAGGTGTTCCTGAGTAACCTTTCAGATGTGTAATGCCTCCACATCCCAGTTCCTGTAGTGTGATCTAGGAATTCCTGCTCATGAAAGGGGTTAAGGGGGGCCAGAATTAAGCCCTGCCTGAACCATGTACCACCAGCAAAGAAGAGCTTCCAACCAGACCAGAACAAGCTGGCAAGAAGGCTCTGGTTTCAGTTTCAACTCTCTCCCCCCCTCTCCCCTTCCTATAGGAGAGGAAGGGATGGACCAGCCCGAGGTCAGGGTGTTCATTTTCCAGGTTCTCTCCCTGAGTGCTCACTCAGTTTCACCAAAGTCTACCACTCCTCTTCACAACTCTGTCCATTTCCCTGGTTTCAAAACACTTTGCCTCCTCTCATCTCTTCTGGCTTAGGAGGTGGCAACAGCTCAGCTGCTCCTAGTCCTGGGTTCTACAGTATCCCTTGTGGTTCCCCTGAACCATACCCACAATTCCAAAATGGTCCCTTTGTTCCACCTGCTTTCTGTTACTGACTGATATATCATTCATTCATTCAACAAATATGTCTTGACCATTTAAGTTTCAGGAGCTGTACTAAATGCTGAGGTACAGCTTTAAACAATCCTGGTACACTCCCTGACCACATGGAACTTAAAGAGTTTAGTGGGGGCAGAAATAAACACAGGGGCAAATATTATAGACAGTAATACACACTTTACACCATGGGTCGGCAACCTTTTTCTTTAAAGGCCAGATTATAAATAAATTTTCTAACCATGTTTCCCACTGCAACTATTCAACTCAGTTTTGTAGTGTGAGAGTAGCCACAAACAACATATAAATACCTGCATGTGACTATGTGCCAATGAAACTTTATTTACAAAGACAAGCAGAATGCTGATTTGGCCCAGGGGTTTTAGTTTATATACTCCTGCTCAATACTATACCAGGGGCCTAAACAAAAGCTTAAAGGAGAGTATAAGGAAAGGGATTTGGTGTAATTGGGTTGCAGAGTCACGGGAGGTATCCAGGAAAAGGTGACATTTTAACTGAGACCTCAAGAATGAGTTGGCCACATCCAGACATCCAGGTTGGCATGGAAATATATGAGAGGAAGAAAAAGAATTCCAGGTTAAAAAAAATAGCATGTATAAAATCCCAGAGGCATTGTTTTAATATGAGTGCAAGCAGATTTATTTAGCTGTTAAAGCATAACACACCAGGGAAAGTAGGTCTGTCGGTTCATCTGTCCATCTGGCTGGCCTCTGTCTAGCCTTCATTTTTTCCTTCCTTCCTTCCTTTCCTTTCTTCTTTACCCCTCCTCCTCTTCATCCTTCTTTTCTCCCAATACACCTTTACTGAACACCTATTCTGGACCTGGCACTGTGCTTATGGCTAAGGGCAGAGCCACAATAGCACAAAGAAGTTCCTTTCAAGGAACTTTTATTTCCTTGGGGAGTGCAACAGATTTATTCTGAGGTGGTTCCCAAGATCAGAACTTACTTCTCCCCGTGAATGTGAGCAAACTCTAGTGGCTTGCTTCTAACCAATAAAACACAGCAAAGGTGGTGGGATGTTACCTTTGTGACATATCATTGCAATGCTCATCTTGTTAGAGGACTCTTAACTTGGCCAGATGTAATAAAAAAAAGTGGCTACACTAGGAAATCCCCCTAGCAAGGGAGTGAGAGAAGCCTCCACCAACCACCAACTAGGAACGGACAATGACCAGGAGGAACCTGAAGCTCTCTAACAAGCTGTAAGAACTGAATGGTGCCAACCTCAGAGCTTGGAAACAGATCCTTCTCCAGTCAGGCCTTGAGATGAGACCACCTCCTCAACCAACACCTTCATCCCAGTTTTGTGAGACCCTGAAGCACAGGATGCAGCTAATGATGAGGGGATGAATGAATGTTGTTCTAAGTTTCCAAACTTGTGGCAGGATTATTGTGCAGCGACAGAAAAGCAATATGGCGGAAACGGACAATCCCAAACAAATAAGATCATCATGACAACACAGCGACATGGAAGTAATCAGAAAATAGCAGCAGGATGAAGCAAAAAGAATGAAGATGAGGAGAGAAGCAGTGGTGGTCAGAAAACACATCTCTCAGAGGGTCTGACACCAGAAGGAAAAGGATTCAGTTAAGGGAGAAGTTAAAGAGAGAAATTCCAGGGAGAGGAAGAGAAACCAAGAGGCCATGAAAGGAGAAAACATTTAAACAGTCTAAACAACAAAAAAGGATATTCTAGTGACTACCACATAGCAGCATCAAATGGGATCACAGAGGCAGGTGGCACCTAACCTGGAGGATGCATCCGGAGGGCTGGCAATTTGCCTGGAAACCAGAACCACAGCAGGGCCGAGAACTGATTTTATCACCATTTGGTCCCTTTCCTCTGACATCAGTCCTGCCTTGTAACCAGATTCATCTCCCCCAACACCCATTCCATTCCACAGCTCATCAGGGAGGGTCTCACCACTGTCCTCAGCTTGCCTCATTTAATTCTTCCTTCTTTATATTCAGACATTTATGGAGCACCTACCAAGATCCAGGAGTTGTGCTAGGCACTCCATCAGCACATATGTGCTCATGCTGTCTGCTGGCCCTGAAAGCCCTCCACATCCCGTCTCCATCCGAATCCTGCTGGTTACGGGCTGAATTGTGTACCCCCAAAGAAAGGCTGAAGTCCCCACCTGTGCTACCTGTGCATGTGATCTTATTTGGAAAACAGCCTGTTACAATTGTAATCAAGTTAAAATGAGATCACTAGGGTGGGCCTTAATCTGATGTGGTTGGGTCCTTCTAAAAAGAAGAGACAGAGACCCACAAAGATAGTACAAAAGAGGCAAAGACGGGAGTAATGCACCCGCAAACCAAGGAATGCGAGGAGGGCCGCAGGGATTCTCCTTAAGGATTTCAGAAGGAACGTGGCCCTGCTGACACCTTGACTCCAGCTTCCTAGACTCCAGAAATGTGAAAGAATATATGTGTGCTGTTTTAGAGCACCCAGTTTGTGGTGCTTTGTTATGGCAGCCCCAATAAATAGAAATACCCAATTTTCAGGTTTTGTCAAACCCTTGCACATCCCTGACAGTTGTGCCCCCACCCCCAAGCCACTCCACCACATGCTGGCTTCTCCTCCTCCCTGAACTTGTCAACTTCTGGCTTACTTAGCCTCTGCACAATTCACTTTGATCATAGTTCCTTCCACCTTGTGGCAGCTGCCTGTTTCTTGTGTGTTTACCTATCTCTCTAAGGCAGTGGTTCTCAACCTTCCTCATGCTGTGGCCCTTTAATACAGCTCCTGTGGGTTGCGACCTACAGGTTGAGAACCACTTCTAAGGACTATGAAGAGTGCATTCCCCACACTTCCTCCCAAACACCTCGGATGAAGAAAGACCAAGTCAGAGACACTCGGAAAAATGTATTACAGTTTTCTCAGGGTGATGGAACAAAAAGGGTTTTGTGGGTTTTTCTTAACATTTCACATTTTGTTTGCTAATATCAACAATGCTTTCTGGAATAGATATTTTACTCATGCACCTTCTGCCCACCCAAAGAACACTGCAAAAAGTGGTCCAGTTCACCTAAGAGTCTCCCGACAGCTAAAGAGACCAGGCAGAATTAAAGCCATGTGAGACTCTGAAAATCTGGCCATCCGGCTACAGGAAGATGCTTCTTGGTGAGCCTAAGGGCACTTGTCAGGAGCTGCTCAGATTGCTTGCCCAGCCTTAAAGGGTGTCTCCCTGTTTCTTCTCCCCAGTCCAAAAGACCTATTGCCATCCATCAGCTACCTTGATGGAAGAGGGGAAAAAAGGCACATGTTCAGGAACCATCAAAACACCCTCCCATTAGCCCAGCAGTGGTGTTTCCCTGTGGATCACCCTCCCATAGCATGCATTACCTCTCTAAACTCATAAATCAGGAGGCTTTCTTAACTATTCTTTGATTTTTGCACTTTGTTCTCAGTTATATAACCACATACAAGTTTAAAAACACATACACACATTTGGGAGAGAAATGAACTCGATTTAAAAAACTGGCTTCACACTACCTCAGTTGTTTGGGAACTAAGCCTCCCTGGGCTAAATTTTGGGCTTGGCAACACTCTCGCATATATAATTTTACACCTGCAAAAGCTTGCAGCCAGCCCTGTGCAGACAGTTACCTGCCGGGAGGAAAATAGTCCAGACAGAGGCGCAACATGGATTGTTGGACGTGGTCATCCTGCAAGGACGATGGTGGTAGGTGTGGGGTCTCCACTCTTTCTCCCTTTGCGGCAGGAGAGCTCCCTGCCCTGTCTTGCTCAGTTCAGCTGCATGCATCAAAACAGGACATACATGGGACAATTGGATCTTTACTGTGGGCAGTAGAGTAGAACGTGCAAACTGGTAGGTAGCCCACCAGTAAATTCCGGCCTGCAGACTAGTTTGGTTCTGTGATTTTCACATATGCAAATTAATAGCCAATTTGGGGACATTTCATACACAAATGGGTAATTCTGGCTTGTCTCCAAAAATCAGATAACCTTGGGCCATAAACTGCTAATAAACGGCAACTACCTGCTTTGAATAAGGCACACACTCTGCAATTGACCCATCCATCTGATCCAATTCCCTCACTCTTATTACCCGTTTAGTCCTTATGGATCCTGGGGTTTGAGATCCCTGCTACTGAACACTATGCTTAAGAAAGCAGACCCTAGAATCAGCCTGAGCTCAGATTTCAGGAGATAGTGTGATTTTAGGCACATTAGCTTAACCCACCCCTAAGCTTCTATATCTTCATCTTTAAAATGGATACAGGACCAAGAGTGGTGGCTCACACCAGTAATCTAGCACGCTGGGAGGCTGAGGAGGGTAAATCGCTTGAATTCAGGAGTTTGAGACCAGCCTGAGCCAGAGCAAGACCCTGTCTCTACTAAAAATAGAAAAACTAGGCAGGGGGTAGGGGGTTGTAGTCCGAGCTACTCAGGAGGCTGAGGCAAGAGGATCTCTTGAACCCAAGAGTTTGTAACAATTCGAGGTTGCTGTTAATTGTGATGATGCCACAGCACTCTGCCCAGGGTGACAGAGTGAGACTCTTGTTTAAAAAAAAAAAATGGAGGCGGAGGGACTGGTCTTTAGGGGCAGTGGCGAAAGGGGACGGAGCAAAGCTGGTCATAAAACCCCACCTTCTCTCAAACAGAGCACAAGGGCCCAGTACAGGTGACCCACGTAGGGGAAGATATGGTAATGGTGTTGATGGATGGCTCTCTCAAGCTGGTGAGCCCAGAGGGAGCACCAGTTTGGGGCCTTCGCACATAGGAGATCCCTATGACCAAGCCCATGGAAGCTGTGGCTATGGTCAGGGGTCAGCTTCAAGCTTTTTGGAAGCATGTTGTACAGGTGCGGGCTCTAGGGTCTGACCAGCTGCTGCAGGAGCTGAGAGATCCCACCCTCACCTTTCAGCTGCTTGGCTCGCCCAAGCCTGTAGTGGTGGAGACAGGCCAGGCAGATGATCCTATTGCCCCCAGCAACCTCTACATCCAGGAATGAGTCCCTAGGAGGGTTAGGAACCAGTCCCTACATCTCCCTCTTAAAAAAAAAAAAAAGAAAGAATCACAATCTCCAATCTCCTACCTCCTGGGAGACTGTAAAAATTAAGTGAGATGATATATATAAAGTGATTCTAGCCCGGGGCTGGTCATGTTGTAAGTACTCGGAAGTAACCATTACTGTCAATCAGCTGATGATTATTCCTGCAAAGCATGAGCACAAGTAAGAAGATGATGATGTTAGCAGGACCTGGGTGCTTCATTAACAGCGAAGGGGGCACATGGTCTAATCCATGCCCTTTCCCCCCAGGCATACCCTTAATAGAGCAGGTGAAGAAAGAAGTGACATGCTCAGGATATCCCAGCCCCCAGGCTCAGAAATAAAGAAATAAGTAATCCCTACCAAATTCTTCTTGGGATGACATAAGGCAACTTATTCTATCACCTCCAGGTGATGACTATCAATCCAAAGATTCGCCTTTTATACCCCTCTATATCAGGCCCAGAAACTACAAACCCTTCCAAACTCCTCAGAAGGCGTGTTGCCAAATCTCTTCCTTACACAGCAAAGGAAAACAGGTGATGAAATGACTCCCCCAGTAGCCAGGAGTCAGCAAACAGAAATCCCCAAAGAGACTGGGGTCAGCCTTTGGAAATACAGTGAGAAATGTAGGAGATATGGCATGTCAGGGACAATGCTATGTGTTCACAAACTGTTTCATTTTCCTCCTAGGCAAACAGTATGATTAGATTTCCTGCACCCTTTGCATCTAAGTGGGACCATGTGACCGATTTCTGACTGAAGGAACATGGATCAAAGTAATATATGCCATATCCAGGAGAGGTTGTCAAACATCCTACATTTCATTGCATTATGCTCTCTTCCCTTTTCTTGTCTTCCTAGCACATAGAGGTCATGTGTCAAAAATGGTATCCCATGATGGAAGAAGCCTGGGTTTCCAAGTGACTATGAGCAACATAAACCACCCACAACCAACTGTAGTGAACTACAAGAGGAAGCCATATAGTTTTATGGTATTTTTCCCATCAACTCATCTGGGTTTATTTGTCTCTGCAGCATAGCCTTGCCTATGCTGACAGATACACCTAACAACATGTCATAGAGAGAAAGACCAGCTCAGAAGCTCGACACCTGTGATCTTCCTTCATGCTGCCTTTCTGACTCATAACAGGGCCTTGCAGAAGTTATACTCCCCATCTTTAAGAGGAGGAAAATAAATTGGTTGACTCTAAGGGTCAAAATCTATAATTCTCACTGGCTTTGGAGTCTACTAACACACATTACCTTAAACAATGCTTCTTTTAAAGGTGGCCTTAACCACAGTTACTAGAGCCAGCCTACATTAGAGTCTAAATAAATTTCTGCTGACTGAGCTAATATTAGGCAAGAGCCAATGTGCACCAAGTGTTTACCATGTGCCAGGCACTATGCTAAGCACTTCACTTGGAGTTTCTTTCAATCCTCACCACCAGACCATGAGGTTAATGGTATTATTAGACCCTAATCTATAAATGAAAACAAACAGAGGCACAGGGAGATTAAGACACTCATCTATGTTCACAAGCTGGTATCAAATGAGCCTTTCTTTACATCCAAGCAGGTGTCAGTACCTGAAAATTTAGTGATAAACCTGCAAGAAATAAATACAGAGTTCTGAAAGGTGAAAAATTGAAATGATCTACTCAGAGAATTTTAGGAAAATTCTAAAAATTTTAGCTAAATTAATAAACTCTAACTTGCTGGGATCCAGGACCATATGTTATGTTTGAATTCCCAAGGCTCAGAGCAATGCCTGGCACTTGAAAGGCACGATAAACATCTTCTGAATGATTGAATGATCTTAACTTGAGCTCCTTATTAACAGTTTTAACTGAGTTCCATGTAGCCTTCACTGACAACAGCTTGAGATCTGGAGTAGATGTTAATATTTCATTTTACCAGTACATCTGGGCATCAGTTGGAACCAGAATAACTGTAGAATTTATGTATCATCCAAACTTGAATACTTTTGTGAGGCAAAGGGCATATCACTAATTATACCAGGAAAAACAGACAGAAATTGGAAATATCCCAGGAAAAACCAATACAAATGCTTAACCTAGAGCCACAAAATACCCACGACAAAGGAAGTACTCATCAGGGGCCTGGTTGCCCACCACATTTTTGTGGTTAAGGAGCCCCTCTTCCTGTCCACTTCGGCTGCAGGTCTTTGCTAAGTCTGTGGTTATTTGCAGGACACTTACTGGTTGAGTGTCATTCTCTGAGTGGTGCACATCTCCTAGTCCAAACAGCCATATAGCACGTACTATTAACTTTTAATATAGGTGCAGTAATCACTTTAAGAAAACTGGAAGGAGCAGCCTGAGGAATGCAATGATTGCTGCAGGAATATAAACACGGATTGCATTGGAACAGACTACATACTTTGTATAAACACTAATAAAGTGAGTTCAGGCTGAGCTGTGACTTTAAAGGAAATTCTTCCCCATAAACATGTCCTGCCATGTACTAATAACTCTTTAATTTGATGCACATTTGGGATGGATGATGTGAAGTAATCACAGAATAACGTTAAGGTCTGTTGCGAAGGAGGAGTGGTGGAGGGGTGGGGATTGTGATGCAACTCGGAGCTAACACCATTCAACAGAGAGTTGGCTTCGCTGCTCATTTCACACATGGAGAGAATTTGCTGAGTGACACGCAGGAAATCAGAGACAGGTCTCCACAGGTTCAGCAAAAGGAAATTCTGAGTGTCATCTGATGGCACCATGTAAGACTCCCAGCTAGTCAATTTCTGGCCTGTCTTCCCTCCTGGAAATAGCAAAATTGGTTCCCACTTACAGGAGTCTCTGCTCTCTAGACCAAGGTTCTTCTGGTTTCAACAAGACTGTAAGCTCCTCAAGAGCAGAGAGCCCTTCTTGTGCTTCTGGGTATCACCCACAGGGCCAACATAGTCCCATATCCCTGAAAGAGGGCAGAATGGCACAGGGTTGATGATAACCAGACTGGGGCTGTAGCATCAAGGCATGGATCGCAGTTTTATAACTTATTCGTGTGGCTTGAACAAACCACCCTTATCTTCTGCAAAACAGGTTAACAGCACTTGCTAAACCTCAGAGGGCTTTTGAGATGCTCAAATGAAGTAATACGAGAGAAAGGGTTTTACAGATTAAAGAGTTGTACAAATGTAGGAAATTATTATTCCTTGGAAAGTACAAAATAATGATGAATGATAATTGTTTTGCCTGCGTTCTCCTGATGTACTAGGCACTATCCATCTCCTCCAAATCCTTACAGCAGTCTTACAAGGTGGATACTATTACTATTAGCATTGCCATAATAGTATGGTATTACAAAAACTAAAAATAGTACTTAAGTAACTTGTCCCAATTCATTTTCTAAGTATCACCCTCAGAATTGAGCTCCCTGCTTTTTGCTCCCAAGCTCTCAGGGAATTGAAGACATCCAGTTGGTCTCCTTTATTCATCTGTAAGCCTTGAGGACAAGGGCTGTATGGAAGTTTCCTCCACATCTCCAAGAACCAGGGAGTTAAAGCCTATGGATCAAATGACCGCAGTTCCTCTTCCTCCCTAACCACATTCACTCAGTATATCAACTATTGTTGGCCACACACAATAGCACTTGACCAAAGACACAGCTGATGCTGACTTTCAGCCAGGACATAGCACTGGGCTCCTCCACTCTCACCAGAGCACGAGGCCTCATCCTCATGCCCTAACCATCTAAAAATATGGCCCAACACGTCCACCCTGTCAGGCCCTCTGCACCCACCAGACTTGATCCAAGGACTGTGACTTTGGCCAGGTAAGTCCCCCATCTGCAATCAATGCCCTCTCCTGGGGAACAAGATGAAATGCCACCATCAGAAAGCTTGGCTGAATGATAGGAGCCTACATCAGCCAAGTGCTAAAGAAGAATTGGAAAGGAAGGAAGAGAAAGTCTTTTTTTTTGAGACAGACTCTTACTCTGTCACCCTGGGTAGAGGGCTGTGGCGTCATAGCTCATAGCTCACAGTAACCTCAAATTCTTGGGCTCAAGCCATCCTCCTGCCTCAGCCTCCCAAGTAGTTGGGACTAAAGGTGCCTGCCACCACACCTGGCTAGCTTTTTTTTTTTTTTTTTTTAAGTAGAGATTGGTGTCTTGCTCTTGCTGGTCTTGAAATCCTAAGCTCAAGCAATCCACCTGCCTCAGCCTCCTGGAGAGCTGGGATTACAGTCTTGAGCCACTGCTCCCAGCCTAGAAAGAGAAAGTCTTTATAGTTAGATGGTAGGACCAGGGTGGGCCTACCAGCCCCATTCAGGCAGCAGCCACTCTCCTCCATCTGGCACTGATAAAATGTCAAGGGACAGGACTGAGGCAGGGAGGAAGAGGGCGCATCTGATTCTCTAACCAGGACTTCAGGTCCCGTCCCAAGGAAGGCAAACCTTTCATCATCCATGAAACCATATCTTGCTTATTATGACAATTTTAAAAAGTTCTCTGATTATTCCCTTGACGATCCAATTTGTTTCCTTTGTGAAGAGGAAACAATTCTCTTCTCAGTTTGGGAGGTGGGGACATTCCATTTATCTTGAGGGGAGAAATCTGTTTCCTATTACAAATCACGTTCTATAAGTCTATTTGTGAAGAATGAGTGTCTACACTTTACATGGGGGGAGATCTCTTTCCTCTCCTACAAACATCCATGAAAACCCACAAGAGGAAAGCTTCCACCCTCTTCTCAGCCATTGTGACAAAGATTGGATTTCTACCCCTTGCTTTAGGAAGGGAAATATTTTAGGAAAATCAGCAGTATCCCCAAGTCATCCAGCAAATCTGAGAGTGCCACTACGCAGTAATCTAATCAGCATCTATGGGTGGTGACGCAGTGCCAGCACCAGGCCAGGTCCCAGGAAGGCACCGATTAAAATAAATGCATAACCCTCCAAATGCCTGCGCTCTGAGACAGTGGTCAGCAAACAGGACCCACGGGCCAAATCAAGCCCACTGCCTGTTTTTGTATGGACTAGGAGCTAAAAATGGCTTTTATATTTTTAAATAGTTGGGAAAAAATCAAAGGATAATATTTCGTGACACATAAAAATTATATGAAATTCAAATTTCAGTATCCATAAATACAGTGTTCTTGGAACACAGCCACATTCATTGGTTCATACATTGTCTGTGGCTGTTTTCACTCTCCAGGGGCAGAGCTGAGTAGCTGTAACTGAAATAGTATGTTATTCAGAGCCTACATATTTATTATGGGGCGCTGTATACAAAATGCTGACCCCTGATCTAGGAGTTGCTATAGTCCAGGAGGGTTGAAATCAAGGAAATGGCAGTCAAAAAAACAATCACTACCACCACAACAATGCATGGTGGGTGAAATAAAATGGTTACAAGTTTGGACACAGGCCAGGCAGGTCACACCTTTATATAACCCCAGCACTCTGGGAGGCCGAGGCAGGTGTATTGCTTGAACTAAGGAGTTAGAGACCAGCCTGAGAAAGAGCAAGACCCCCATCTCCACTAGAAACAAACAAAAAAACTAACCAGGCATGGTGGCGCATGCCTGTCACTCAGGAGGCTGAGGCATAAAGATCACTTGAGCCAAGAATTTGAGGTTGCTGTGAGCTATGACACCAGGGCATTCTACCCAGGGCGACAGAGTAAGACTCTGTCTCAAAAAAAAAAAAAAAGAAAGAAAAACTTCTGCCAGTCAGACTGAAGTTTATTCCACTTTTTGTAGACAGACATAGCAACGAGACTCTGTGCCTCCATTTCCTCATTTTTAAGTATGGATTATCTCTACCCAGGAGGTCCGCCTCCTTGGGCTAGGTTGAGAATTAGGCAAATTCATATAAGTCACGTGTATGAACTAGCTCATAGGTGCTGGATCTCTTTTGCTCTTATTACCAACATTGCCACCTGCACAACTCCGGGGAGCGAGGCATTGTTCAATGGTACAGAGGAGGAATGGCACCCCTGGAGCACATAATATGAATGGTGACCCAGGAATTCGGCCATGTAGTGGCCCTGATTACAGCCAATCTTACAAAGATGCCTGTGCAGAGTTTTGCGGAACAGTGGGGGCAGACAGATATTCCAGATGGAGGGGCAGGCCCCATGTATTTTTATTGCAACATTATTCACTTTTCCATTATTAAAGAGATCTGAGAGGACAACTTTAAATGAGCTACATAGAACCCCAGCTCAGACCCCCTCACCCCAATCCTAGGCCTTCCTCCCAGCCCCTCCTCCCACAGCCCCTGGGCCCCTGTACAGTCATCCTGAGATGACTCCCAACCACCCATTCCCGTGATTACACCTTGCTCCTGGGTCCCTCAAACTCTAGGACTGTGGGCTATTTTAAGCCCAAATTAAAGACTCCTCTCTCTGAATGGCTGCAACTGCAGTCTGTGGTTTGTTTACTCTGATGTGGCTCAGGGCCATAGTGTTGGTACCAGGGGCACTGCAAGGGGGTGGATGGCTTCAAGGAGGCGGCAAGGGGCTTTGTAGGAGCCATTTCACAGCAACACATTCTCCATGGAAAATACAAGCACATGAAGATATGGTTGGACAATTAAAAAGAAAATAACAGTGGGAGAGTCCTGTGTATCTGGAGATGGACGCTAAAAATAGCACCACGTCAGAAGCAAGACCGCATCAGAAGCTATGTAGTGCTGCAAACCCAGAGAAAGGGACTTGCCATTCTCATTCCATGAGCCCAAGCCCCTGGTGTTCCTTCTTCAACCTCTCAAGGAATGCCCCTCTGGGGCTGACACAGGCATCTACAGAAAGCTTGCTGTTGACACTGTCATCATGGGGTAGAATTCTGAGGCTGGGACCACTGGCAAGGCCTCTAGGGGCTTCCCCACTCTGGAAGCTCTGGGTCTACAGTCTGGTGATGGGGAAGGTGAGGAGAAAGGGAGCCCAGAGGAAACAGGGTAGACACAGGGCAGAGACCCATCGAACTCTCAGTGTCACTGTCCCCTGCCTGAGCAGGGCCAGCACTCACAGAAGGATGGGCAGGGGCCTCAGGACCCCACTTTGCACCTTCTCTTTTTCCCTCCCCTCTCTTATCCACAAAAGGACAGAAAGAAAGGAGCCTATGTATCGTATTTGGAGGGCAGAGTCACTGCGGTTCCTGCCTGTCCCATCAGCAACTTGATTGTACACCTCCACCCCTAGGCTTGTCTAGCTGTTCTGGGAACTTTCTCAGCTGCATACTCAATGTTGTCTCCATAAGCAGCTGTTGTTAGTAGTCTAGGTGCTCCAGCAATTAATACTTCCAAGGTCAAGAGCCCTTGGGGCCTTAAGTTTGCAGAGTTTCCCACACGCACAAGGAAGCTCCCGGCCCTGCTCACCACCCAGAGTGGCTGGAAGCGAATGTCACACTGGCTGCCCACCACACAAATTCTCTTTTCTTTGGATGGCAAAGGGGGTTTTATAAAGATGCCTTTTGGCTGGGCATGTGGTCGCCATGTCACCAGGGCTCCTATCCCTCCCTTCTTATGACTTCACGGGCAGCCCACTTTAGCCATTTATATCACCTGTCTGGTCCAGGTAGGTCATTGGTTTTGACTGCAGACGCTGTAATTATGAAATGTCTCCCCACCAAGTGCAAAAGCTGTGTTAGGAAAGGAACCAAGTCCAGGAGTTAGTGCCCACTCTGGTGCCTAGTACAGTGCCTCACCCAAGCTACTGCTCAAACAGCAGCAGGGATTTGAATGGACTGATGCAATGCTGTCTTTCACGCTCAGCTTCCAAGGCCACATGAGAAAAGAGAAGACAAGGGAAGGGAGTGAGAATTGCTCACCCAGACCCCTCTCTGGAGACTTGATCCTGCAGGTCTACCGATGCAGACCCCCAACTCCCAGGGACAAAGAGCTCCAAACCTTGGCTCCAAAAAAATTGAGAGCAGCTGGCACTTTTGAGTACTCTGGCCCCCGGGGACATGGGCTGAGTGCGCCACAGGCAAGCACCAGCCCTTTCCCCTTTTTCTTCTTGTCATGCTTAATTACACCAGGATTGTGCTGAGTCAAGCAGCCTGCTGGGGTGGGGGCCCAGGCATGACCTTTCCCATTGCTTTTAGCCAGCTCTTGGGTCTCAAGTAGCCGTGTGTGTTTCCACCAAGAAACCCAAGAATAAACGCAGCACTGATACACATAGTGCCAAACGCTAAGCCCCACACCTCAGCCTTTGGGAAGACAGCCCCTTCTGAACCCACGGAGAACAAAAAGGCCTTTGGCAGCAGCCATACCACCTGCATTCCACCCACAGCCCCCTGCCTTCAGCCTGGAAACAGAGCCCCCTCTCCGTGAAATGTGGCAACCAGCAGTCGGCCATGGGAGAGGGAGGCAAGCAGGCAGGCAGGCATCCCTGATGCTCTCAAGTGCCCTCTGGCTTTGCTAAGCTTTGTCCTGAGACTGACTTCCAGGTCCTCACACCCTGTATTGGAGTCAGAGAGAGATACTCAGTACCGCTCAAGTGGCATGCTTAGCTCCTCACTTCTCTGCAAATGTGTGCACCCACATACACACTCAGCACTCCCTCTGTAAATGCCCACAAGAAAAGCATGCAGCCAAATGCTCCAGCTCTATGGTTCCCAGCCTTGACTGCACCTTAGAACCATCTAAGAGAGCTTTAAAAGTTGTGCTACCCAAGCCACACTCCAGACCAGCTAAACCAGAACTCTGAGGATAGGTATCAGGCATCATATAATGGTATTATAAAGCCCCCAAGTGATTTCAATGTGCAGTCACAGTTGACAATCATTGCTGGAGGTGAACTGCAAGCCTTGGAAAATTCCATGCACCAAATTTTGCTTTGAGGCTGAGCTCCCAAGTTGGAACTAACTGGGATCAAGATGCCAGGGAAACCCTCAGGCTATAGGCTACAAAGCTGCAGAGAGTGGTGCACCAGCGATGTATGGGCCCTCTTCAGGTATCTAGAGATTGTCTTAAGAGCTATTTCTCAGAGCTCAATGGCTGACAGTTTGGGTCGTAGTGAGGTGAGGCTCTGAATCAACCAACTAACCAGCTAATGTTTACCAAACACCCAGTGTGAGCAAGCCACCACCCAAGGTGCTAAGAAGTATCATGGGGAAGTCCTGACCCCAAAGAGTATAACCCTAAATGGCAAAGCCTAAGAATTTGCACATTGACATAAAAACACAAATGGCATATAAAGGTGAAATGAATGTGCAATTGAAAAATTCACAATAACACATCATGCAGCCCCTGTGTCCAGGCATCATAGTAGGGAAACAACAAAGACAGGATCCCTGCCTTCAAAGAGCTCAGAGCAATGATCCCCAGAACATCAGCATCACCCGGGAACTTGCTGGAAGCTCACATTGCTGGGCCTCATCCCAACCCACTGCGTCAGAATCTTTCTGCGGGCCTATCAACTGTGTCTTAACAAGCCCTCCAGGTGATTCTGGTGCCTGCTTAAGCTGGGAACTACCAGTCTGGAAACTAATTAATGCTATAGAAATTGGAAAAAGGAAGACGTCTCCTTGGTCTAGGGTTGATGAAAGCCTTGAGGATCCGAATCCTGGCTATGACATTTATATTTTGAGGAAATCCAAGGCAACTACTTTAGCCTCCTTATGAATCTGTTTTGTTAACTGTAAAGTAGTAATAAGCAGTGAGTCATAAGAGGCCTACTGTGCAGAGTTGTACAAATAATACACAGAATAGTACAAAATATCACTAGTGCAGTGCCCAGGGCCTGGTCAGTACCCAATAAATCATCTCAAACACCAGCAATGATAGTGCAAAGGTGTTAGTCAGCAAATGATAGTTGAGGGAATGAATGAAGGAAAGCATGAGCTCACCCATACATGATTGAGGGGAACTGGATTTGCCAAGCCTGGAAAAGCAACATTCTCTGTGCAGACGGGGGGATGTTCATAATAGGACAAAGGCTTCTGAAACTGAGTGGTCAGACACATCCCTGATCTTCAGACTGGTATCTTCTTGGCTCAGCCTCCTTTTTTGACACAGCACCCGATGTGCTGGTTATGGACCCAGGCTCTGCCGTCAGACTACCTGGGTTTAAATACTTACTAGTTGGGTCATCTTCGGTAAGTCATCTAAATCCATTAAGCCTTGGTTGTTTTCTTCTGGAAAAATGTGTATAATAATAGTACCCACATCATAGGGTTGTTGTGAGAACTAAACACGATAATATGTGTAAATGAGCTTGATGCTTTAATAAAGTAAATGATCCATAAATATTAGCTCTCTGTATCATGGCACACAGCAGGGTGCTTTTCTTCACCTCTGTGAAATCATGGCTGGTTGGGATGTTTCAAGCTGACTGGCACCAGTATGCTCTAATGCCAGATCCAATGAACACAAAATGGTTGTTTGGTTTCTTCGTATTAGCAGTTGCTACTGAGTATGCGGCAGCTGCTTATATGCAGGCTGTACATAAGTGCTTCTCATGTACGGGTGCTATACTCAGAAATCCTGAGACGAGAGGTGTTACTGCATCCATTATACAGATGATGTAATTGAGGTTTACTGACTCATCAAAGTTACATAACTGTTAAGACTCAAATTCACTCCTAGTTCTAAAAACCATAGTTTTTCTACCTCTGTAAAATCACCCAGCCTTCCCTCAGAGGCTCCGTAATGAATTTTCCAGATAGGTATCAGAGGGACGGGCTTTTTCCTGGTGTCACTGTGTCACACAAAGTGTTGGAAGGGCCTACAGCTCAGAATTTAGTCTGGAAGAAGCAAGTCATAGGTGGGCTGGGCACAGGATGCCGACCTTGCAGAAAAGCAGGCTTTGGGATTCTAACACCAATCCCACTCCCCAGTGATAGCACACGTGTGTGCGTGTCTGGGGGGAGGGGGGCAGGGTGGGACGGAGCACAGCCTTTCCTTCCCAATCCAAAAATGGTGATCTCAGTCTAATCACACAGAGAATACAAGTGAACGCAACACAAAATTCACACCAGCTTTTGGAAACCATTTCCTTTTTCTAAAAGAGGCATTCTGGCCTGTGAAACAACATAGTTAAGATGAGTCCCTTTTATTTCCTCCCAGGTTTATTTTCTTAAAGCCCAAACTTCGCTCTTCTTTCTTCTTCCCAGATACCAGTAGTGACTCTGCTAATGGGCCAAAAGATAGGTAGACCCTTAATCACTCTTCCTGAGGATTTGAACAAGTGGAGGAAAGTGTGGTTGGCCACCCAGCTTCTTGTGAAAGCTTCTAACAAAGCTTCCTGGAGTCCAACTTGTACTTCATCCTCTACCCCAGGGGTCCTCAAACTTTTTAAACAGGGGGCCAGTTCACTGTCCCTCAGACCATTGAAGGGCCAGACTATAGTTTAAGAAAAAAAAAAAACTATGAACAAATTCCTATGTACACTATATATACCTTATTTTGAAGTAAAAAAACAAAATGGGAACAAATACAATCACACCGCCTCATGTGGCCCACGAGCTGCAGTTTGAGGACCCCTGCACCCACTTTCCAAAGGGTTCAATTGACCCACAAGAGCCACCTGGATGCCCTCAACTGGAACAAAGAGGACACATCCAGGTGGAGTCTGAGTTTTTATAGCAATTACTAACAATGCACTCTCCCTTGAATCCTGCATTTACCTGCAAGGAGGCACGTAACCTCCAGCTGACCCCGTCTGCCAAAAATACTACTGCATTTTCATATTTATCATCTTTGTGTTCCACAGTTGCCATGGTAGTAAAATTTACACTCAACAGCCTCACTGCCATTTTCAACTCTAAATAGAATTATTGTGTTCCCAGTTTGGCTCAGCAAAAACAGGAATGTGCATCTCCTGTGGGCCAGGCTGTGTGCAAGGCAGAGGCCTGGGAGCTGAGGGGAATAAGAGAAGATTTGCTATACAATTTTCCTCCATTACAAAGCAGACTTTCTATTTCTCTTGTGAGGAGATTGTAAAATTTTTTAATTGTGGTGAAATACATATAACATAAAATCTGCCATTTTAACTATTTTTAAGTGCACAGTTCAGTGGCACAAAGTATATTCACAATATGCAGCCATCACTCTCTATGTATTTCTAAAACATTTTTATCACTCCAAACAGAAACTCTATACCCATTAAGCACTAACTCCCCTTGTTCTCTTCTCTCCAGCCCCTGATAACCTTTCATTTGCTTCCTGTCTTTATGAATTTGCCTATTCTGCAAGTAGTCTAGATATTTACCGTATATACTCGAGTATAAGCCGAGTTTTTTTGGCACGAAAATCCCAAACTCGGCAAAAACTCGGCTTATACTCGAGTATATAGGTAATATGAGTGGAATTATAGAATATTTAACCTTTTGTGTCTGACTTATTTCCTTCAGCATAATGTTTTTGAGGTTCATCCATGTTGTAACATATCAGAACGCCATTTCTTTTTAAGGCTGAATAATATTTCATTACATATCACATTTTGTTTATCCACTCATCAACTGATGGACACTTGGATCATTTCTACCTTTAGACTATTTTAAATAATGTTGCAATGAACACTGGCATATAAGTATCTGTTTGAGTCTCAGCTTTTTATTCATTGGGGTATATGCTTAGGAGCAGAATTGCTAGATCACATAGTAATTATATGTTCAACTTTTAAAGATATGCCACACTCTTTTCCCCAGGAGCTAAACTGTTTTCCATTCCTACAGCAATGCAACAGGGTTCCAATTTCTCCATATCTTCAGGCCTCTGCCTTGCACACAGCCTGGCCCACAGGAGATGCACATTCCAGTTTTTGCTGAGCCAAACTGGGAACACAATAATTCTATTTAGAGTTGAAAATGGCAGTGAGGCTGTTGAGAATTTTTGTTTGTTTGTTTGCTTGTTTTCATCATAGCCATTGTAGTAGGTGTAACAAGGTTGTTTTTTGTAAGAGCAAATTAATGAGGTAAGACATGGCTTGTTCATCGTGGCATTAGAGGTGCACATTCATTCTTGTCAAAGAATAAATGAATGAGCTTTCCTGTTTATAATATTGTACTATTCCCTTGTATTTGATGTCCTGCCCAACTTTTTCCTGACTCTCCTGTTGGATTTGGAACTACCCATCCCTCCCAATGTCCCCCCCCCCAAAAAAAAAAAGCCAGCTCCACTAAAGAGACCCAGGCAGCAACTGAGATCACAAATTTGAGGGTGCTTTCATCCTCAGGTACCATTTGCACCATATTTCTGCATTGTTTCCACTCCTAAAACTCAGTAAAACCTATTGCTTGAGAATTAGGGAGCCTACCTGGTAGCACCTGAAAAGTGAGGCTCCTACAAGTGTTGTGGTTAAGAAATCAAAACAGTGGGCTAAAGAGACTGTCTTGAATTACAGTTTTGCCTCTTGCCACATGTTTGTCCACTGGCAACGTATTTGTCCTCTCTGTTACTTAATCCTGTTCTTGTGAGCATAAAAATTATGTAGCACAATGTGAGTTCTTGATTGAAGTTAGCTGTTATCATTACACTAAAGTTCTAGTGTTAGTGAATAGACCTAAACTAAATCCCTCCTTTAGTTATTTCCTCTGAGCCTACAAAACCCCTGGAAAAACAGAAGGGGCTCCAGAAGGAGGGGCAGACTCTTAACTTAGTTTTCTTCATTATCTTCTAGCTGGCTGGAAAGACAGAGAATACCCTCCAGATGCACAGCCAGGGTTTGACATGAGAACCTCAGCCTTGTTTCTTCTCTGCTTGGGCCACCAATCCCTCCAAGTTCATTTTGGCAAGGGGCATGGGGAGAAAGCAGGTCCATCACCACAAGGCTCTCTCACAGTCCAGAACTCACAGCCCAAGGGGTGAGACAGAGCTTTCACTATACTAAAACCCAAAGATGAGACGAGTTGGGTAGAGTTTCCAAAGAGAAGGTGGATGAACAGGCACAGAATTCAGTAAGAACAGCAGGGGGGCCATACCATGTGGAGTCCAGAGGAAACCCAGAAGGAATGAGCCAGGGGCTGGGCAGGATGCTATTTTATGTTGGCAGTATCATAATTCTTAGATATGTGGAAGGCAGCAGCATTTAGTTTGGCTTGACAGGAAGCTTCATATTAAACTGAAGCATATTGAAGATATCAAAGTCCCATGGAATAAAAAGTAGCTCCTGGGCCCAATACTTCACCTGTATGTAGCTTAAAAGTTTTATTGGACATAGAGACCCTCAAACCAAAAGCCAAGACAGAGGTAGGGTGAAGGAAGAAATATGGAATAGAAGGACCCTGCAGGTATGTGTAGGGCCATGGCTGTGACCATCTTGTAACAATGAATCCTCCCTGAGCTCTGTGTTAGCTGCTCCCTACCTGCCCCCACGCACATGCTATCTCGGTGACATGATAAAGCAGCATCACACATTAGGCAGTGTTAGCACCATCTTACAGAAGAGGAAACTGAGGTTCAGAGTTAGGAACTTGCTGAGTCTATATGTAGATATTGTTTTAAAAGGTAAGAGACTTACTGACTTACGTACAGTATTATACACCAGAATGAACTCTAATGACTACCACTCAACCTTTGCTACTGACAAAAATGCCAGTTCCATGGGGTGCAACCTAACATATAACACAGTGTGTGAATTATTTTATATATAGTAAATTATAAATAAATTATATCATACATAAATGTCTTATTGGTTCAGGATGTACTGTTATCTCTAAAGTATATAATACGTTCAAGAGGCAAAATGCTTAGTGTTTGAGAACATGGATTTTTGAATCAGACTGCATGGGAAACCTGGCTCTGCCACTTATGAGCTTAGGGACATGGAGTAAATAATATATCCTCTAATGCCTTTGTTCCTCAGCTACAAAATGAGCTAATAATAGTACAACTTCACAAGACAGTTGTAAGAATTTAGAAAACACCAAGTGCTAGAACCGTGCCTGGCACACAGTACTTATTAGCAGCCATTACACGTGCTTTTGTTCACTAATTCCTTGAAAAAAATCCTTGGCAACAGTCAACACTACCTTCTTTTCACAGCGAGAAGCCCGAGGATACTCGGAGATTTGCCCAAAATTACACATCTAGCAAGATGCATCAGGAATTCAAACTCAGGTCCTTCTGAGTCCTAAGCCCTGCTATTCCCTGTAAGCTTCAGAGCATCCGTTGATGGTCTTCTTGAACCTTCATTCTCCATTCGGTGAAAGGAGAGGTTGGATCCAGCTGACCGTATGGTTCCTTCCAGCATCCTCAGGCAAGGAGGCTATATCAAAGCAGCAGCATGAGAAATAACAGGATCAAATGCTTTGCAGTCCCACTGAGCACAGTATCCTCAGCCATGTGGCCAGAAGCATTCTGTATTGAGGGTTCCAATTTTTTTTTTCTTTTCAGCTATTTCTTTCCAGCGTCCTCAGTACATTTCCTAATTAATCACTCCCACTTAATTTCCTAAAGCAATCACATCCTCCCCACAGGCAAGCGGCCTCGTCTCAGGCAGAAGCACACACACCAGCTGGCCCCTCGGCTACGTGGGAGTGTGTGAGCAGCCCTTGGACACAGCCCAAAGAGTGGCGCAGACACGGGGAGAAATGCAGCGTGGTGAGCTACACTCAGAGGACACGCTGGCCATTCTGGTGACATGTGGGTTTCCTGGTGAGCAAAAGGGATACTGAGAAATGGTTCTTCAAGGAAAAACAAGAGATGGAGGAGAACTCGCTGGAGCAGCTCAGGATGCTGGCAGACTCCACCAGCACTTCTCTACAATGCCAGGCAGGGCTGTGCTGGGGAGGGCAGGAAGCTCAGGTCTCACTCCCAGCTGGGGGACTTCAGATGAGTGCTTTTCTTTTGTTGAACCTCAGTTTTCCCATCTTTACAATGAGACAGTGTGGTTGTGAGGCAGGAGCCACAGATACCACAGCCTAGAGAAGCCAGGCAGATAGCACCAATGAGTGCAGCTGAGCTGAGCAAAAGAAAATGAACACAGCATCACACGGCAGCTGACATAGTCTCAGTGTTGGAGTCACAATAGGGAGTGACAGGGGACACACCTAATCTAAAATTTAGCAATCAATTACTGCTGTAGAGCCAAGCTGACCTCCTATTGTCAAGAGTTTTTATTTTTTTTTTAAAGAAGCTAGAACAGATTTGTACATGTCTTTACCCAATCTTAAAGTGTTGGCAAAAAACTGACATTAAAATGAACAATTACATGAGCCGATACAGGATGGTTACTAGTATTACCATTAACTTCTCTGTAACTCAGAACCCCCATCTGTAACAATGGATGTAATGTATGGTAATTCCCATAGCCGTCTGGTTCATGGACATGGGCAAAAATCTCTAGGGCACTGGGAGATGGACCACTGTGTGTACACAACATTTATGCTGCTTCATTAATTTAAACATACTTCATTACGATTAAGCTAGACAGTGTTGCTCAACTGGAGGTGATTTTGTCACCCAGGAGACATTTGGCAATGTCTAAAAATATCTTTTGGTTGTTACAACACAGGTGTGCAATTGGAATCTAGTGG
Organism: Loris lydekkerianus; assembly: GCA_963574355.1. Taxonomy (NCBI): domain Eukaryota; kingdom Metazoa; phylum Chordata; class Mammalia; order Primates; family Lorisidae; genus Loris; species Loris lydekkerianus. The sequence continues at coordinate 33,627 of CAUYPK010145015.1, forward strand.
GTAGAGGTCAGGGATATTGCTAAATATGTCATAATAAACAGGACAGCAACCCCCCTCAACAACAAAAATATTGAACCTAAAATTCCAGTAATACAGAGGTAGAGAAACCCTAAGCTAGATGGAAGCTTCCCCTGGCATCCTATTTACATTAAAGACTTTTTGAAGGTAGAGGTTTGGATAAGTTTTGCAGAATATGGGAGACACCAGCAGGTGGGGGAAACAGCATCTATAATATCTCCTCTGTGAGGTTCAAGGCCCTGCTTTCATTCTGGCTCCTACAGCATCTCCTAATCATTGTCTCAACAACTGTCACCTCAATGTATTTCCTTAAAAAAAAAATTGCTGGAGATGTTCAGATTGGGAAATAGGCTCTAGGGACCTGAGGACTTAAGAGTTGAACTATTTGGGCCAACGGCCCTCAGCAGGTTGCAGGTAGACCTGGGACAGAATCTTTCTGGGTCATAACTCCATTTTGCTGTTGCCATGGTAATTATAAATCAATTTTATCTATGCATTACAGCAGCTATTCCATAGAATGCTCTCACACAGCATTGTTGAACTCACCCTAGTTATTCCATGGATGTGAAAGTAATCGCATTTTTGTATATTCTGTAATTCAGGCTACTTAAGGATTGTCCTTCACCTCAATATTGTGCTGTGATTGTCATGCATTGCTATGACTACTCTAAACAAAGAAAACTGCGCTCAAAGCCAAAGCAAGTGATTCTGCTTCACCTTAAGAAAGGGAAGGAAAGGAAAGCAGAATGACTTTTATCAATCCTTACATTATGCAAAGAATGCTACATATTGTACCTCATTATTCTTCCCAATAATTTGAAGGATCTTTTTTAGGTCAATTTTCTCAAACACTGTTGCATATTAGAAACATTTGCAAGGTTTATAAAATCCCAACATCCAAAAAGCAACCCAGAACCATTAAATCAAGATCTCTGGGGATGGGCCAGAGTATCAGTAATTTTTAAGTCTCCCCAGGTGACTGCAATGTGCAGGCAAGTTTGAGAACCAGGATTCAGGACTCACTATTCGCATTTACAATGATGTTGACATCCTAAGGAAAAAATGAGCTCACCTAAGGGCACCCAGTTGGTGAATGGTAAAACTGTGATTCAAATCTAGGTCTGTCTTTCTCCAAAGGCCATGCATCATCTTCCTCTTTGTGCCACTTTCTCCCCAGAACTTCGCTGTCTGTGGCTTTCTTATTTAGGATGTTTTGGTCGCAAGTTTGTGAACTTGAGTGAATGGGAATTCTTTAGAAGGCTTTCAGTGATTTCTGCATTCAATGGGCATCTTAAGAACAGTTGTGGGGGATGGAGCAGTGCATGGGTCTGGTCATTGTGCAAGTGTTTAGATGAAATGAAAAATAATCATGTCCAATCTCTTAGTCTCTGTGGTCAAGATTTTAATTCCAGGAAAGAAGCACACACTCGACCTGATGTGGGTCACGAGTTAACCTCTTGACTAGGAAAGGGCCAGACTCCTGATCACAAATCTACCAGACTAAATCACCAGGATACAGAAGATGATATTCCAATAATGTAAGAAAGGCTGTTGCTAGGAATAGAGAGTGAACGAATCTTGGGCACCCAAAATTTATCTCTACAACAATGAAGGAGACTGAGGGACCTATAAAAGCAAAAGGCATATGACAATTTCACAAGTACACAATGATTTGGAAAAAACCCAGAAGCCCATGTAATCAAAATCACTAAGACAGAGTCATTCAGAAGAAATATGCCACCTGGGGAGGCAGTATGGAATGGCCTCAAAATCATTTTCAAAATATCATGGGTTTGTGCATTTTTCTAAGGACAAGGTCAATGTCTTTTATCAGAGGACCTAGACTCTATTAAAAAAAAAAAAAAAAAAAAAAAGGTAAGGTAAAGGCTGTTGGGAGATCTTAGGGAGAAAAAGGAGAGCTCATAGTCAATAGTTCCTAACAGAACCTCAGGTCCCAGGAGCTACCTGGAAAAGCGAAACCCACTGTCCTGGCTTGGGACCACATAGACAAGGCCAAATCCGAGCCAAGAAAACAATGCTTTTAAAAGGCACCAACCAAACCTGACACAAGGTAAGAGCTAACATGTTTGCCAAAAGTTGCATGGCAGCGAGGGATAGGATAGATCCAGTGTGAAAAGGAGATGTGGATCTCTAAGAAAAACAGCCCTAACTAGAGGAAGCTGGGAGATGTCTGGGGTCAAAAGCAAGCAGGAACAATTACAACTCAGGTGTGGATGTGTTCAAATAAAGTACCATCCCAAGCAGCGTGCCTGAGGTCCTGAGCTCCTTTCCAAAGAGCCTCTTCTCTGTCCCATGAGGGTATCTTCCCAGATGTAAGCATTAACAGACCCATGGACTCTAGCATGCAGGAACTTGCAAAATGAGGCCATTGTTCAATGCATAAATCCATGGATGAATTTATCTACAAACAAAAGGACAACAATTGCTAACTGTGGTACTCGATTTACAGGTATTATGTTTAAGTCCCTATTATGTGTCAGGGAGCTTTACATGAGCTTTACATGACTACTCCTCATCCTTACAATAATCCTAAAAGGGAGTTATTATGATACCCATTTTGTAGATTAGCATCCTAAGACACAAAGAGATGAAGGGCCATCTTCTGCAGCACAACAGGAAGTGACAGAATTTGAAACCAGATCTGTCTGACTTGAGCATCTCTGTGCTGGTCACAACACTACATAATTTAGTCATAGCGTCAACTGTGTGTCAGGCATTTTGATTATACCATCCCTAATTCTTACAACAATCCTTGAGGTACATATTATCATCTCCATGTTTTTATGAGAAAGAAAAGTAGTTTGCCCAAGAGCACATTTTGAATACAGATTTTTGAATACAGATCTCTTTGGTGCTAAGCCCAGAGTCTTTCTTCTAAACCTGCTGCCTCTCAAACTCAATTTGATTTTTAAACATGTGTTGACTTCATCTTATTTTCACAAGCATTATACTCAGGCTTCTATAGAGAAATACACAGCCCCTTCCCTCAGGAAGCTTTTATTTCTTTTTTTATTGTTGAATCATAGCTGTGTACATTAGTGCAATCAAGGGGTACAATGTGCTGCTTTCATATACAATCTGAAATATTCTCATCAAACTGTTCAGCGTAGCCTTCATGGCATTTTCTTAGTTATTGTATGTAGACATTTGTATTCTGCGTTTAGTAAGTTGGAAGCTTTTAATCTAGTTAAGAGACTAAACTATATG
>CAUYPK010145018.1:0-11146 GCA_963574355.1 Loris lydekkerianus
CCCCCAAGCCCCAGCGCACGCGACCAACCCTTCACCCACCCTCCCCCCACAAACCCCCCCCCCTCCCCCATCCTACCATCCACGCTCACTCCCCCCCACCCTCCCCCTCCCCCGTCAAACTAAACGCTAACCGGGCTCCCTCCCCTCCCCCTTCCCATTCTTACTATTCTCTATCTGTGCTTCCTCCCCTCCCCCTTCCCATTCTTACTATTCTCTGTCTGTGCTCCCTCCCCTCCCCCTTCCCATTCTTACTATTTTCTATCTGTGCTTCCTCCCCTCCCCCCTTCCCATTCTTACTATTCTCTATCTGTGCTTCCTCTTTTCCATATGTTGCTGTAGTTGGTTTGCTAGAATTTTTCATCTATATTCATAAGGAGTATTGGTGTGTAGCTTTATTATGATGTGTTTGATTTTAGTATCAAACTAACACTGGCTTCACGAACTGGATTGGGAGGTGTCTGAGTTACTCAGCTACCTCCTGGGAGGCAGAGCACACAGGTGCAAGGATTTCTGTAAGGTTTGTGGGGACATTTAAGTGTTTTATCAGTTTGTACTGGATAATAGTTAAAGGTTTGAGCCAAATAGAGATTCTCAGAATGGGATCATAATAGGCTTTAAAAATGTGAAATCATGTTTAAGACCAGCTGTTGTCAAATATCTGTTCTGTGAAGGCGTAGGGCAATTTACTTTTTCTCAGAATTATGTTTTCTAATTTTTTTTAAACTAGCAGTTATTGTTTGGGTGCCTAAACTTATGAAAATTAAGATACTATAAGCATGAGATAATTAAACAATTAGATTTTTGTATGTACCACCAGAATTTCTGAACCAAATTGGTCAGTGCTTAGGAGATGAAAGAGGCAATAAATCACACCCACACACTGAACACGCATGCACAAACAGGCAATGAATCACACACACACTGAACACGCATGCACAAACAGGCAATGAATCACACACACACACTGAACACGCACGCACAAACAGGCAATGAATCACACACACACACTGAACACGCACGCACCAACAGGCAATGAATCACACACACACACTGGACACGCATGTGTAAGCACACAATAAATCACACCCACACACTGAACATGCACGCACAGGCAATGAATCACACACACACACTGAACATGCATGCACAAACAGGCAATGAATCACACACACACACTGAACACGCATGCACAAACAGGCAATGAATCACACACACACTGAACACGCATGTGTAAACACACAATAAATCACACCCACACACTGAACACACATGCACAAACAGGCAATGAATCACACACACACACTGAACACACATGCACAAACAGGCAGTTAATCACACACACACACTGAACACGCACGCACAAATAGGCAATGAATCACACACACACACTGAACACACATGTGTAAACACACAATAAATCACACCCACACACTGAACACACATGCACAAACAGGCAGTTAATCACACACACACACTGAACACGCATGCACAAACAGGCAGTTAATCACACCCACACACTGAACACGCATGTGTAAATTATTCACACATACACACCAAACACGCATGCACAAACAGGCAATAAATCACACACACACACTGTACACACATGAACAAACAGGCAATTAATCATACCCACACACTGAACACGCATGTGTAAACAGACAATCACACACACACACCAAACAGGCATGCATAAACAGGCAATAAATCACACACACACATGCTAAACACATGTGCGTAAACAGACAATAAATCACACACACATACCGAACATGCGTGCATAAAAGGATGATAAATCATATACAGGCACTCAACACGTGTGCAGAAATGGATGACAAGTCACACGCTAAACATGCGTTCATGAACAGACAAATCAGACACACACACGCAACACGCAACGAACACATGCACGAACATGCACGAACATGCATGAACGTGCAACATGCACAAACAGAGAAACACTCGGACATGCCCGTCAGTGGTAGCTGCTGTCACATCATTGAGACGTCATCTCTTAGAACTGTGGGACCCCTCCTGCATTGGACACACCCAGAAGTAGCCATGTTCTCTTTAGTGGCCTGCGTGTCTTGCAACAGCACTGCCAGTTACTGGTGTGGTTTGGTGGGAGAAAAGTTTTTGCAGACAACAGGATACCAAAAAGTCTATGAAAAGCAGTGGTGTTTGGTCTCTTGGCTGTCATGGCTGTGAGCCTGCATCCCAGCCGCACACAGGACCTCCCATTGTCGCCCCAATACCCTGAGGCTGGTCTTTCTGCTCTGACCACAGGCTCGGGGAGCCTCCGTTGTAACAGTCACACTCTTTTCTTTCATACCCCTTCCCGTTGCCCAAGGGGCCGTTGACTCTTCATGAAATCATTTACGATGTCCTAAGCTAGAAGAAATCTCTGATTTTTCCAAATTATTATTTTTTCTTCATGATTTTAATTCTTTAAATCTAAGATGTTGTGGACTTTTAAACTATACCATCATTTTTGTATCACGAAGAAGGAAGAAGCTCTGCCTGTTCAATCGGAGGTGCTTCTCCAGCAGAAAGTAAGAACAGCAACCCAGCAGCTCAGGGAAGTACGCCTCAAGCAACAGAATCGCCAGAATTGCTTTTCATAAACTTTTCTACAAACTCAGAGACTTTTGAGATCATTGGATCATGTCGTAAATAATTTTATTTCTGTCTAATCACTTTCTCAATGACTGGCCGCCTGTTTTAGATTTAAGAAGAATTTGAAAGATAAAAATAACACAAATAATCCTATACAAGAGAAATTAAAAGTCTGATTTTTCTTCTGAAAACCCAAATGTGATGAACCTTGCCTTCCATTTGAGTGACCGTTAAGGCAGCTGCCAACGTCACATGGCTACTGCTATGACCTGAGTGTGTCACCCCAGGACTCACCTGTTGAAACCAGACCATCAATGCAGTGGCCCTGAGAGGTGATCGGGTCGTGCATGGAGCCTCACAGTGGGGTCCGTGCTCCTCTGAAGGAGGCCCTGAGAGCTCATCTGCCCTCTCCATGTGGGGCCACCTGTGAAAATCTGGCCCACACCGCCCTCAAATTCAGCCGCCAGAACTGTGACCATGAAGTCTGCTGGTGATGACCCCCCTGGTGTGGCACCTTGAGGGACTTTGTTCCAGCACCCCGAATGAACCAAGACAGCTGCATTCCCCGGGAACTTTGGGCGGCGTCATCCCAAACATCTTGCAGCTTCACGCCTGTCAGTGTCTGAGTTCCTGGAGCTGTACATATGGAAGATCGGCTGAAGAGTGTGGTTCTTAATCTGGGAGCCTGGATAAACTTCAAGGAATTCTTAACTCCTTGAAATCACAGCCCTAATTCTGAGTGTGGTGCGCCTTCTCCTGACAGCTGGTACATTTGCTCGCAACGAATTCTCCGTGAGGTCTGAGTTCCAAAAATGGTGAAGAATCACGATTCTGAAGGCCCTGGTGTTAAGCTCTATTCTCAAAGAGCTATTTCTGGGTGGCCCACATCACAAAGTCCCAGAGCTGCAATGCTGGAGTGGATGTGGAGAGAAGGGAACGCTTTTATACTTCTGGTGGGACTGCAAACTAATACAACCTTTTTGGAAGGAAGTAAGGAGACTCCTCAAAGAGTTAAAAGTAGACTTTCCATTTAACCTCACAATCCTGTTACGAGGTATCTACTCAGAAGAAAAAAAAATCATTTTATCATAAGGACATTTGCACTCAAATGTTTATAGCAGCTCAATTTCACAATCACCAAGATGTGCAAACAGCCCAAGAGCCCATCGACCCACAGATGGATCAGTCAACTATGGTGTGTGCACAGCAGGGAGCCCTGTTTAGCTTAAGGAAGATGGAGACCGTGCATTCTCCTTAATAAAGTATCTGAAGAATGGAAAAGCAAGTACCCCCTGTGCTCAATACTAATTTGAAACTAGTACATGAACAACAACAGGCCTACATGAGAGGAAAACACAATTAAATTAAGAAGTGGAGGGAAGGGGTCAGAAGGAAGGGTGTCTGGGTGGGCCCCCACCTGATGGATCCAGAGTGGGGGTATGTGGCCCACCTCCTGGGTGAAGGCTTTAACTACAACTCAGCCGTTGCCTGACAAATGAAAACAATGGAACCGAATCATATGTTCCCTTATATTAATCCCAAATAAAAAATATACATATTAGAATGGCTCTTTTAAAGATTGCTTTTATTCAGTTTTGTCTTAAAGTTATGACACCATCCTATATCAGAGGATACTTTAAGAAACATTGTATCTTACCATTCCTTCCTTTAAGTAATGTTTGTGGGAGGCAGGTTTCTTTGCTGGAATGTTGTAAGAGTCAAAACATCCTCTGATCTAGTGGAGTTCACACCCAGTGGGGGGACGGGCATGAACAAGAAAAATAATAAGTCATATCCACACTAGTGTTATGTGATAAGGGAAAAAAATTAAGCGAAACAGCAGATACGGCATGTTGGGGTGGGGAGGTGTTGGAATTTTAGATGGCACGGATGGGGACAGCTTCTCTGAGAAGGTGGGCTGAGCAGAGGGGGCGCAGAGCTGATGAGATTATTGTAGGATGCCATCATCCTCCTTAGATGGACACTCACTCTGAGGGACGGGCAGCTGTGCTATTCTGAGGACGAGAGGACGTGTGAGCAGTTATGTATCAACAAGCTCACTCTGGAGGCAGTGTTGAGAGTGAGACTGACCAGGGATGGGGAGGAAGCAGGGAGACCAGGTAGGAGGCTTTTCTGATCGTCCAGGGAAGAGAGAATGGTGACTCAGAACAAGATATTGGCAGGGGAGGACTTGAAAAACTATGGAAATGTGAAAGTCCCGTGAAAATCTGGAACTACTAGGATGTTTATGGGGATCTTACCTGTTATCTAATGACGTTAACCAGGAAAAATTTCTTTCTGTTCTAAGTAGTAGTGTTGTTTGTACTCCCAACCTGTCAGTTTGATCTTATGTACTCTGCAGATTTATAATCAAACAATTTGACCGTAAGAAAGCTTAGAACAAATTCATGATTCCTCTTCGGGAAGTGTATTTAAATTAATGGCATTTGGTGTACTAGACTTATTTAGGGTATCCTACTATTCATTTTCCTTTTGCTTGATTTTTTTTTCTCACAGTGTAAATATTTATGCCATTTTCCCCCTGTATTATTTCTGTTGTAAACCTCCTTATATTACCTGTGGTACGAGTCAGGGTACCCGTAAATATTTCTCTGGCTGTGTGAGACATCACCTTTCACAGCCTGTTTAATTTGGCTCCGTGTCTTATGTACACTTGCGCTTGTCCCTCTGCTAATTAAGAGTAAAACCTGACTGCAAAAATGCAAACCGTCAGAATAGCTTGTTTTGCAAGGAGCATCATTAAATAAAGAAATGGTTGTCCTATGTAGGGAAAACAGATGATCAATTGGATCACGTAACTCAGCAGATCAGTGAGTTAAAAGTGAGTCAACTCAATTGTTGGACTGAATTACTGGTCCTGGTCAGTTCCATGAAAACACTTAGTTCCGTGACGTTTTGTACTTGTGACGTATCTTGAGTATAAAACTTGCCCTTGAGTTTATTTTAGGAGAACATTGTGTATCAGAAACATGTAGCGTATAAAACAGGGAGGGATTTGCACCAATTTAACATGATGAATCATGAGGATTCCAAACAATGACCCAGTTTGTGGAAATCCTAGAGAAACGCTGTAACATTAGTGTAGAAAGGATCCAAGTCCTGGTGAGGAACTGAGAGTCGGAAAAGCAAATTGGTCACCTTGTTCATTCTCACCCATTTTCTTCCCAAGAGTAGGTAAGCTCTAAAATAAATAAACATGGTTTCTATTTTCTTATCAGATAATCCCAGATAGGAGGAATGAGACATGTTTCTCACTTAATATTTTATGATATTTGGTGTAGCAAAACTACGATTTCTCTTTTGAAATCAAATCTCTCGGGATCACAGGCAGCTCTGAAAGGGATTCCAGAGGTCACCCTCAGTCAGGTTTGCCACTGAGGAGCCTGAGGTCTGGAGTGCTGAGTGCCATGTCCACAGCTGATGGGCAGAAGAGCCCAGCCTGGCCCCTGACACCGTCTGATACTTCAGAGCACTTCCACAGGTTAAACTGGGCCCCCAGTCCAAATTCATAAAAAGAGACTTGAACATCAAAATTATGAGCACGGATGTCTGACTATTTTTCTTTTCTGCTGAATATTGCAGGAATAAGAGCTGTCTTTTTTTTTTTTTTTTTGCAGTTTCTGGCCAGGGCTGGGTTTGAACCCACCACCTCCGGGATATGGGGCCAGTGCCCTACTCCTTTGAGCCACAGGTGCCGCCAATAAGAGCTGTCTTGGGTCACACAGTAAATAAATATACAAACACTGAGGAAAGCTGGTGAGCAAAAGAAAAGGTCTGTGTGGACTTTTCACGATGTCTGACACCACTAATAAGCAAGACAGTCTCAGATAATCTGCATTCGGCCCATGGGCTGCAGGTCGGACACCCTGATGTAGGGTTTCATCCCAAGTCCAAGCCCAGGATATTAAAATTACATGACCACTGAGATTCATGACACAGTGGTACAAACAGCCTTATCTGTAGTGTGTTTCTCACTAAGTAGAACTCACGGGCAAGCTTGCCCTGAAGTCACCCTCCATTCACACGTATTAAGCCAGTGCTCCCCAACCTTTTTGGCACCAGGGACTGAGTTCATGGCAGACGATTCTTCCACGGATGGGAGTGAAGGGGTAGTTTCAGGGTGATTCAAGGGCATCACAGCTCCACGTCAAATCACCAGGCACGAGGTTCTCAGAGGAGCACACGCCCTCGACCCCTCACATGTGCAGTTTGTGGGAGGGTTCGGCTCCTGTGAGAATCTAAGGCCACCACTTATATGACAGGAGGGGGACCCCAGGCCGTGATGGGAAGCTTCCCGTGTTCACGTTCCACTCTCGTCCTGCTGTGCTCCTGGACAGTGCTGGGGACCAGCACATTAAGCCATCAGATCTTCCTCGAATTACTCTGATAACCCTCCCGTGTGCCTATTACCTCATCTGCAGAAGGATGGTGGGTTTCCAAAGGCATGTTGGAAAAATTTCTCCCCTTCATTGGAAATAAATATCCAGTCATTTCCTCTGCAATGACCATTTGCTTTGAAGTACCTCAGGGAAGATAAAAGCGTTACAATATAAGGGAGATCTGAGGTCTGAGCCCGACAACAACGAAGATGTCAACGTTAATGGTGTTCAACAGCTGTTACCCCTGTAATCAGCACCGTGAACACTTCAGTTACAACTTCAGTCCCATCCTGTGACACCTGTCCTGGCTTGTTATGGGATGAAGGAATGCTGAATTTTTTTTTTTTTTTTTTTTTTGCTTATATTTTCACCATGTACAATAGGATGTGAGCAGCAATAAATGTATATCTTGTAATTCAGTGTGGGAGGCTTCTCTGATATTGATCCAGAATATTATAGCTGATTAAACCTTAAGACACATTTGTGATCCTTTTCCTCTTGTGGACAGACAGCTTGTATATGTGTGTGTGTGTGTGTTTTAACTTTAGATTTACTGTTTTTCAGGTGTACTTCTCTGAAGAAAGATGGTTTGTCAAAAATTCTGTGCAGTTTTATTACATTGGGGTAAGTTATTTGATGTTTTAATAAGATAGAAATTTTTCCTTTAGAGATTCTGCATCATTTATTGGCTAATGGAATTTCCTTTCTCTGGTTAGGAGTTTTAATACATTCTCTTGTTTAAAAATGCAAACAAAAGTATGCGTGAAAATGCAAACTGCCTCTCCTCCTGGTGCAACCTGATGGGGTGTCTTCCAGGATTACAGCACACACTTACACAAATCAACTTATGTCTGTAGTTATAAGGATAGAATGGTTTACATAATATTGTGTTTCTTTTTTTAATTTTCAGATTAAGGGTGCATACAGTTAGGTTACATTGTTTGCATTTGTGAGGTAAAGTCTGAGTTCCAGTTGAATTCTTTACTCAGGAAGTGAGCCACGTGCCAAACCTCATAGGTGGGAACTTAGTGAACCCCCTCCCTGCCCTTGAATTTAGTGTGTTTTTCTCTCTGTAGTCAATCTACAGAGTTTCAATATGGTACCGAGTACATGGGCTACTTTCTTTTCCATCCTACAGATACTTTACTTAAGAGAATGTTATCCAAACCCACCCCAGTTAATATAAAAGATGCAAAGTCCCCATCTTTTTGTGGCTAAATAGTATTCCATGAATATATACACCACAGTTTATTAATCCATCTATGATGTGATGGACACTTGGGTTGTTTCTATATCTTGATGATTGTGAATTGAGCTGCGATGAACATTTGAGTCCTTATGGTAAAATTATTTTTTTCCTTCTGGGTAGATGCCTAGGCGGGATGGTGGCATCCCAGGGAAGGTCTGCTTTGAGGGTGCAGTTATGTCTATAAAGAAGGCCCCTCCCAAGGGTAACAAATGGTAAAGTGGAAGCACAGAGCTAGTCCTTATGCCCTGAATGAGGGCTTGGAAATCATTATTCTGACTCCTACATGGTTTAATCTCAGATAGTTCTTATGTATGTCTTTGTCAAAATTATTGCTGTTCTCTGTGTGTCTTTTTAATGTCCTAACAGAATTTATTTATGCAGTAACTGCATTTAACCCGTCCTATCCGATTACTTCCTGGAGATTTAAGTTGTCCTGTTTGCCACCAAATGCTACCCACGACTACTTCCTCCTGCCCGCTGGAGTTTCCAAGAACATGTCAGTGTCCAACGGCTATTATGAGACATCTGTTGAAGCTACATCTAATTCAAGTGGTACCTACTTTTCCAACTTACCCAAATCAACTTTCCACTGTTGCTTTTGGAGTGAACAAGATGAAAACTGCTCCATACTTGCAGATAACATTGAAGGGAAGACATTTGTTTCAACAGTAAATTTTTTAGTTTTTCAACAAACAGGTAAGTCTTGTAATGTTCTACGTGCTGGCTGTTATTTTTTAACTGTATTAAGTGAACAAAGTGTTTTAATTCTCTGAAAACTCTGTGAAACAAATGTCCCTGGCTTTGATTCTTAATGTTACTATCATTTTATTATTATTATTATTATTATTATTACTGTTTTGGCTGAGGCTGGGTTTGAACCCACCACCTCTGTTATAGGGGGCCAGTGCCCTACTCCTTTGAGCCACAGGTGCCACCCAATGTTATTATCATTTTAATATTAGTAATGCAATTGGGATCATCATGTGATCAGACTACTAAGTAAGACCCAATTGTTCATATCCCATAAGAATGTAATATGGGACTCCGTTACCTTTAAGTACATCCCTTATATCAGGGGTGGCGAACACGCGGCTAGAGCTGCATGCGGCTCCCGGTCAAAATGAATTTCGGCTCTTTGCCTCTTATCATTATTTTGTGTACTGTGGCTCTTTGCCAAGTTTGGATTTTGTGATGCTGCGTCTGAGGAGGGACCTCTGAGGAGCGATCTCCGAGCGCGTAGTCGAACTTGTTCACCACCCCTGCCTTATATCTTCTAAATTTGCTTTGAAATAGAAAAAAATCATATTTTTGTTAAAAGAAATATCGAGTGACTAATAATACTACTGAATTAGTTAAATTTTAAGATGTTTATGAAAAATGGTATTTGTTCGGTCAAGGAATCTCTGAAACAATGTACATTTTAAATGAAGGGCTTTAAGCTGTTGTTTTAAATATAAAGCATACTGAATGTGGCTAGGATACTTAATAATTCTACATCTGGAAATAGCAATAGCAAAATTATTGCTAAGTCTTCTGGAAAGGCTAAATAAGATGGCGGCAACTGACTCAGCCAAGTATGGAGACTTTCGGTGTGAAAACATAGGCATATGTAAGTGTGGTTCTTCTGTGCGGGGTTAGTCAGGATTTCTCCGTGAAACTATTGGCATTTTGGGCCAAACCCTTCTTGGTCACAAGAAGCTCTTCTGTGCACTGGGAGAGGGTTAGCAGCAGCCCTGGCCTCTCCCCCTGAAGCTAGCAGCACCCCACGCCCAGTTGTAATGAAGAAGTATCTCTTCTGGGCAGCTCCTGTGGCTCAGTGAGTAGGGCACTGGCCCCATATATGGAGGGTGGTGGGTTCGAGTCTGACCCTGGCCAAACTGCAACAACAACAAAACTAGCCAGGCATTGTAGCAGGCGCCTGTAGTCCCAGCTACTGGGGAGGCTGAGGCAAGAGAATCGCCTAAGCCCAAGAGCTGGAGGTTGCTGTGAGCTGTGACGTTGTGGCACTCTACTGAGGGCAATGTAGTGAGACTCTATCTCTAAATAGAAAAAAAAAGGGAAATATCTCCAGATATTGTCACCTGTCCCCTAAGCACCATTGAGTGGATGGAAGAAATACTCCAGTGTGCTGAAATCAGCTTAGGAATAAGGATGAAGCACACATTTGCAATAAAATCACTTTGAAAACAAGTCAGTGGTGGTAATTCCCACCATCTCTAGTTCACCTCATAGTCATCAGCTTCATTTTAAATTAAGCACTCGTATAGGGAAACTTAACCTAGTTATTGTTAAATATGCTAAGGACAAAGTTGAGAAGCTGGCCTTCATGCTAAGCCGTGAAATAGAAAAAGATGTTAGCCCTTTCTTCAGTTGAAGCCAAATGATTACGATGCTGTAGATTTTAATTTTACACGATAAACAAAGGCTAATGACTAGTTACTTTGAAGTGAGATTAAGTTTTCATAACTATAATTACTAGGTTAAGTAGTAGTTACTGAAGATTTCAATTTATTATTCTGCCGAGTCTTGCAAAGTCCCCACTGGCTAGAAATCCTGGTTTGGGGAAACAAGTTAGCGTTGCCTTAGGTCAGTTGTGATTCCCAGTTGCTGTTCTTGCTTTTCTGAATTACAAATCATAAGCTTGTCTCATTACTCTGGGAGTTTCTCAGTAAGGTGGAGTGTGATACACTAATACCACATTGTTACAGTGACAAAGATTTAGGACTTGGACCAGAGCTCAAATGTGAGGCCTTGTACCTGTGCATGTTTGTAAATTGATATTTAGTGCTTTTTTTTTTTTTTTTTTTTTTTTTATCTATTGCAAATTTAGAAAGAACTGAACAAGGTTGAGTTTTTAGGTGTTTTGTCCTATTGAAGTGGT
>CAUYPK010145019.1:0-13805 GCA_963574355.1 Loris lydekkerianus
GCAGAGGGAGCAGGAGAGGGAAGACGGGACCCCGGTCCAGTGGCTGCAGGTGCAGAGGGAGCCGGAGAGAGTAGCTGGGTCCCCCGTCCAGTGGCTGCAGGTGCAGAGGGAGCAGGAGAGAGTAGAAGGGTCCCCTGTCCAGTGGCTGCAGGTGCAGAGGGAGCGGGAGAGGGAAGAAGGGTTCCCCCGTCCCGTGGCTGCAGGTGCAGAGGGAGCGGGAGAGGGAAGAAGGGTTCCCCCGTCCCGTGGCTGCAGGTGCAGAGGGAGCAGGAGAGAGTAGAAGGGTCCCCCGTTCTGTGGCTGCAGGTGCAGAAGCAACAGGCCTTCTGGGGCTTGTCTCTGATATTGCTGGATTGAGTTTTCAATTCCATTATGGGAATATTCTTATAGTAAAGAAAATATATAATTTGATTTTTGGAACTTCTATGAAAAAGAATACAATAGATAAAATATTATTTGTAATTATCTCCTTTACTGTAATTTAGTATTATTAATCAATTTTATAAAATGCTTTCTCTTTCAAAAATAATAATACATATTTTTGTATAATTCTACTCTATTTTATTGATTGGTTAAGAATTCAAAAACATAAGAATGCTGAAAATAATTTTTGGTAAAGTAACAACAATAATGAAAACAAACTCCTATGTGGTGAACACACACACATGAAGTGTATTTGTACACTTTTCTCTTTTAATAAACTCTTAATTATATGGAAACTTTTTTTCTTTTTTCTTTCTTTCTTTTTTTTTTTTGTTTTCTTTTTGGGTTTTTTTGCAGTTTTAGGCTGGGGATGGGTTTGAACCTGCCACCTCCAGCATATGGGACTGGTGCCCTACTCCTTTGAGCCACAGGTGCTGCCCTATATGGAAACTTTTTAACATAGTTTTTGAGATGAGTTTTAACAAGTTTTTGCTACTTCATGAAATAACATAATAAAGAATATAAATGCAAATAGCATTTATCAACATGTATGCTGATAAGCCCTAAATATAAATATTTAACTATATTTTATGATATTGGGTGAGAAATGAGCTTTAAAACCATCAAATTTTAGTATAATTTAAGAAATTGTTTTTTAAAAAGCTATATTGTGATTGAAAAAGTTTCCCTTCTTTCCAGCCCAAAGCACACTTCATTGAGGAGTATAACATGGTGCTCTTCTTAGCGAGGTTCTGTGGTGAACATTTCTAACAAACTATATGGCTGTGGAGCCCACTGTGCCCATTGTGCAAAATGCTTTATCCTTTTAATTGAATTTACTCATCCTTCCAATCCAATAGTACATCAATTCACTAAAGAGGTAAATCATTCAAGACTGATGTAAAAGAGACAGGCAAGACCCTGAAAATCACTACAGGGTCCCTCAAGGAAAGAGGAGGCTCAGGGATTATGGAAGGTGGCTGATAACTGTTTGACTGAGTTAACTGATGAATTCGGTAAATGTTATTGAAATTTATGTTCAATAATAATGTTATTGTTAATGTTGAGCTTCTCCTAGAATAGTCAAAATTGAAATTTAAGTTTAATTTCGTCTAAGATTTTTTATGTAATGGAAGAGACTTATTAGGTATATTATCTCTGATTCATTTTATTCCAGGAGCTCTAATAAAGAAGTGATGTGTTTATTTATGTTTCAGATTGTAAAATTACATATATGTGTGTATATCTATCCTAACTACTATATTTCATTCAAAACAATATGTGCCCAGTATTATAATAACTATTATAAAACTATTATAAAGTTATTACTTTAAACACAAACCCGTTCTCTAGTATTTGTAAAATTAGTAAAAATTTACATTTTTTTAAGCCAAGCTGAACTCAATTCTATTTCTATTTTTGTAGAAAATGAATCATGTTCCTTTGTTTGAATTGTTATTTTATCTGCCTATATTATTGTTCTCACATCTCTGTTTTTCTCTTTTCTTAGAGTTTTTCTCTTTTCTCTTTTCTAGAGTTCTTGTTAGAAACGGGTTCAGTTGAGAAAAGATCCAATAGTGTTTTCCTTGCAATTAAAGTTAAAATAAAACTAATATAATTCAGAAGTTAAAGGCGATCAGGATAGTCAATGTTTGGCCTTTACGATCACTCATGTCTTCTCTTGGTCAATTCCTCGTACCCAGCAGTGGCTCAGGGCCACGACACTGCACAGTAACACAATATCAGATCTCATCAGCTGAGGCCCTCCCTTGACTTCAGTCGGACTGACACACAAAAGCAATATCGCTGTGGCCAGATAGTCGAGTCATTGTTTTGCTCAGGTGTTTTATCTACCGGGAGGCGGCTGTGCGGATGACGGATTATATGGCAGAGTCCTGTACTGAAAATGAGGCACACATGCTCACAGTTCATTTATTTGGTAAACACCAGAAAGCCAAGATAATTATCAACGTAAAGGAGTTGGAGAAGAAAGTCAATTAATAAATAAAACAGCTCAGGTGTTGGGTTCTTTTAGCTCTTTGCAGCCACAGACTTGCCATTGATACACTATTACTTTCATGTACCACAGGCCCTGCCTCTTTATACCTTAGGAAGGGATGATTTTTTTCCAAATTCATTATTATACAGATACAGACATGCATTGCCTCACAATGGGATATATTCTGAGAAATGCATTGCTAGGGGATTTCAATGTGTGCAAACACTATCGAGTGTAGGTACTAAGCTAATTGATTCAGCCTCCTGAACACCCAGACCATGTGGTGGACCTGTTACTTCTTGGCTACAAACCGGCACAGCTTGTTACTGTACCAACAACTGTAGGCAACTATAGCATAATGGAAAGTATTTCTGTGTATAAACATATCTCAACACAGGAAAGACACAGTGAAACACGCTGTTACAATCTCACTGATTCAGCAGTCTGTCGCATGGTGCTGCATGGATTGAACTTCCGTTTGGAGAATGAAAATTAGAAGACCTTTCAGTCTGTATGAAAAATGAGAATGTATCCGTATAGTAAACAGGCTTCCCTCTCAGTACCTCACATTCTAGCCTACCTTAACTTGAGTGGATATAAAGAATAATAAAAATGTCATTTTCACTGTAATACCCATCACAGTAATTAAAAGAAAACAGCAGCAGAACCAGCAATAACAACAAAATGCCCTAAATCTCATGTTAAAAGTGCTGATAAATGTGATTTAAAATAGGCTGTACAACTTGAAGATATTTGGAGAGATGATATGTGAAATGAGGGCTTGGGGTGATGTTATTCTTATTCCGTTTTAGAAACCTGAACGAGTTCACACCTTCAGGGCTGGACTAACTCCATAATTCAAGCCAAGTGGATTTCACTAATGCCAGATTAGTAGACAGTGTTTCCAAGGGCAACACACTATTCCTCAGAACCAAAGGGCATAAAATATGGATTAACCTGGGTGTCACCAAATAATATCGATGGGCCTCCTGAGTGGAGTATTGAAAACATTCTCCCAATGTAAAAATTACTCTTTTCATGAATTACATTTTCTAAAAATATTATATTATTTCTTTATCCCTCCTGAGATTAACATCAACATAAAAGTAAGATTAAAATCCAAAGAACAGTGCAATGGGCCAAAAGAGTTTTAAATACCATTCAAAGTCTTCCTCTAACCACTGATATCAAACTGGCGAACAGAAGTAATTAAAGAGAAGTACCTACAATGTACCTCAAAAGAAATTAATTCATCACTTTATTAATAAGTTGATTGTAAATATATTTATGATTTTTCTCATTTATAACTCTGATAAAGCACTATAAATTTTAAAATATTTCATCTTTTAAGTTGCTTCAATAATAAAATATAAGTAGAAGAGAAGAACAAGAAAATTGACCTGAATATACCATAAGATTAACTATTTTACCCTAATTTTGTGGAAAGAGATGCATGTTTGCATATTGGACAGTAAGTTTAGTGACCCCCAGTCTATCTAAAGGACTGTTAAATAACAGACACATCCATCTTCACAGCAATAATCATAATAGTCTGAGAATATAACTATCAAGATTAACTATTCAATACTAATAAAGAATACAAGGTTTAATATTTGTGAATTCATTAGAAAGAATTTAAAAGAGTAGGGAGGACACACTTGATTCAAGCTCTGTTCCTAGATTTGCAGTAACAGAGTCCAAGGAAGTTCTTCTTTCCTGAGTTTTGCTGGAAATCAGTGGCGTTCTAAGTGACTCACAATATTCATGAATAGATTTATTTTTATACTTTTGATAACTAACAATGCTTACTCTACTCTTATAATAGCTGTTACAGTACAGTTAATTTGTGTAAAATAACTTGATTGTTGGTTAAAAGACTTGACAGAAAGCTGTAGTTGGAAAGATTATCATAATACTAGAAGTGTATAGAAATGCATTTAAAACAGACCATTTGATGTTGGTGTGGAAACAGGGTTATGAGAACAAATATGTAGCTGCACGTGTTAAAAGTTAGTTCCTTGAGCTATTAAATGTTAAAACAATTTTTTTGTTGTTATTGTTGTTTGCAGTTTTTGGCCGGGGCTGGGTTTGAACCTGCCACCTCCACTATATGGGGGCCGGTGCCCTACTCCTTTGAGCCACAAGCACTGCCCCTAAAACAACAACAACAAAAAAAAGTTTTTTAAAGTCCTGGTGGGGATAGATCGCACTGTGTATATGTTTTGAATGGAAACTGCACAAATTGCCATAAAACCAATCTTTTCCAACTTTCCTATATGGATCAGAAAAATCTTTGGATGAATGGTACAATTACGGAATCAGTCAGGACAAGTATGATGCAGTAACACAATTCTAAAACCTCAGAGTCTTAAACAGCAACAATTAATGCCTTACTAATGCTATACACCCATCATAGGAGGCCGTCACTCAGCTCAGCATCAGGTTATTTGGGGGAACAAACAAGCTGACTGAAAAGAAGAACACCGGACTAGCAACACTGCAGCAGAAGTGAAACTGAGGGTGACTGAAAGCTATTCTGAGAAGGGACAGACATCATTTCTGCTCCCATTGCATTTGCAGTTTGATGAGCTCAGCGAGTTGGGACCGTCAACTCTTCCTGTGAGGAGGCTGTACTTGTGTGTGACTGTGGGTGGAAGCGTGGAAGTCACATGGCCGAGCCTCACATCAAAACTGCAGACGCAGGATCCACCTGCAAGCCTGCAAGATACGGAACAGAATAAAAGGGGTTCAGTCCACCACAACCACACCCCCGTCCCACTTTCCCACTCAGCCTCACCACCTCCCTCAGCTCTGGGGACATGAGAACTAATCTCAGCGTGCCCAGTATCTCCACTGAAGCCCCTGTCTCCATTTGGAGACCCCAATACTCTAAACCGCCCGTCCTCCTGTGAGCGCTCACTTCCTCCTGGCTCTGGGACTTCTAAGACTTCCCTCGTTCAATCTTACTTATCAACTCCTGAAACTTCCTCTGATCCCTCTAGAACTTACATGCTTTCAAAATCCAGTTTCACCTTTTCACTGTTTTCTAATTCTTCTTTCTCTTTCTTGCTTTCCTTGGAATCTGACTCTTCTTTTAAATTTCAGAATATAAGGTTCATATGATTAGATTGCGTTGTTTGTGTTTGGTGTGAAAAGCCCCAGTTGTATTGAGTCCTTTACGCCAGGGAGGTGCCAAGTACCCCCACTCTGTACCCATTAGACGGGGGCTTCCTGACCCATTGCCCTTTCTCTCCCTGCTACTTAGATCCAATTGTATTTTTCCTCTCGAGTGGACCTGTAGATGTTCATCTGCTAGTTTCAAATTAGTGTTGTGTACAGGAGATGGTTGTTTTCCCGTTCCTGATATACTTTAGGAAGGAGAAAGTTCTTCGACTCCATTCAGGTAAATACAAAAGAGCTAAAGTCTCTATCTGTTTTAATGGCTGAATATTATCCCATGATATACACAGACCAGAGTTTATTAATCCACTCATGAGTTGAAGGGCACTTGGGTTGTTTCCACATGCTTGCGATTGTGAATTGAGCTGCTATAAACATCCGTGTGCAAATGTCCTGATTCTCTTTTAAGGATCCTGTTTCCCCAATGTGCTTCCAATCAGTGACTCTTCCCTCTCCCATATCCGTTTTGTTACTGGACATTCAGACAGAGTACGCTTTGTTAGGTAGTTAGCTAGGTTCAAGCCGGGCAGAGGCAGCCAGGCTGGTCCAGGCCATTGTGGGACTGGAGCTGATTAAGTCTCTGCAGTCCGGCAATTCCGGGAAAGAGGATGGTCAACGCCCTGAGGACTTCTCAGTACAGACAGACAAATGTGGTCAAGTTGACCTGGGCTGTTTTAGAAATAGGATTGATCAAGAACCTGGCTGGAGCAATCAGAGTATGGATAGAAAGTAGGGTATTTTCTAAGGACCAGTTGATACTTCCTCAATTGTGCATGAATTCTGAAGATTGTGTTTCCTGTAGGACCTGTAGTCACTTAGGACGGGGACTGGCCTGCTGGACAGACCATAAGAAACTCTGTTTCTTGCTAAACTCTTACTTGCCTTATTCAGTTGTCTGGGGGAATACCTCAGACCACCACACTGCCTCTCTAACAGTCCCTCCTTGTTGGTTATTGCTACAGCTGCTAGAGCATTTTATTAATCCCAGATTTGGAGCCACACCCTCAGGGCACGTGCTCCCTAAGCTTCCTGGTCCAGACCCCTTCTGTCCTCAGCTGCTCCCCCACCATCGCACAGACATTTTAGTTCTTTCTTCACTGCTGGTGTCTATGAAATTCGCTAATTTTCTTTTGCATTTTAATGTCTGTTCCTGAGCTTTCCTGCACTCTGCTCTCTCAGCCCGCCAGTCTCCTATCTTCTGCTTGTCCCGTACCTCATCACTTTGGCTGTGCTATGTCCACGGCGTGACTGCAACTTGCTCATTATCTTAATTTCAGATATTTCACAACATTTTATTTTCCCAACTCATTTGTTGTATTCCTCAAACTGTTGGTTCACTGATCTCCTCACTGCTTACCAAGCACTGATCCTACAGTCTTTTTTAAAATTTTTTTTAGCAGTTTTTGGCCAGGGCTGAGTATGAACCCGCCACCTCCGGTAGGTCTATGGGGCTGGCGCCCTACTCCTTGAGCCACAGGCGCCGCCCTGATCCTACTGTCTGTATCGTTGCCTCGCCCCTCTCAGATGCTTACTTCTCTACAGACTCAGCTCAAATTCACTCCAGCTTCATCGTACTAACTTGCCTAAACTTAGAACTGGTTAAAACTAACTAAATCTTTACCTGTTTCTGCAACAAGGAAGCTGAATATAGCTGGAGAACAAAAATAAACAGCTTGATCAGATTCACTTTAAATTCATAATTATTAACTTGCAGTGACAGCTGTGTGCCCCAGGATTCCTACTGCGTTTTTCTTGCCCCATCACAGGTTCCTTTTCCCAGTTACTCCTTCAGAACTTCTCACCTCTCTGGAGCTTTCCACACCTCTCTGTCCGTCCTCTCTTTTCAGTTGGCCTGGTTTTCTATTTCTCTGACATAAAGGTAATCAAAAATAAATCTCACTGGCGCCCCCACCTGTCTACCCACCTACTACAGCTCTGCTCTCTCCCCTATTACTTTGTCTAAACTGGCTGTTCTCTTAGCCAACATTCCACTTTTTCCATCTGTTTTTATGTGAAAAGTAGATCTCACTTTTTTCTTTACCAACGTACTCTGAAAATTTTCCTCTCATTCTCTTCTCTGTATTATCATGCTCAGGACCATAAAAACACGATGCTATTTCTCCCATCTTAGAAATGGAAGCTAAAGATTAGAAACTCCTCTGCTTCATGTTCCTGTCTAGGTCCCAGCCTGCTTGTCTTCTTCACAGCGCCACTGTCATGAACCCACATTGTGCATAAGACGGTCTGATAATGAAAGTCATGAACTCATTCTAGAAAAAGTGCTGCATCACTGAGCATCACTGCAGTTGCCTTCACAGTACTTACACCCTTCTGAGCTGGGCACAGGGCCTCATCCACTCTTCAAGGTAATTTTGGAACTCTTTCTGGAATGGCAATCAGAGCTGTCATCATATCACCCTTGATAGGGGAGTGGGTAGAGGGGAGGAGGCGGCATGGGGGTCACGCTGTATGGCACACCTCCTGGGGCGGGATGCAATTAAGAGGGACGGTTCCTAACAAATGCAATCAGTGTAGCCTAATTCTTTGTACCCTCCAACTGCT
Organism: Loris lydekkerianus; assembly: GCA_963574355.1. Classification (NCBI taxonomy): domain Eukaryota; kingdom Metazoa; phylum Chordata; class Mammalia; order Primates; family Lorisidae; genus Loris; species Loris lydekkerianus. Next base: position 8,165 of record CAUYPK010145019.1, read on the forward strand.
TTTTTTAAAAAAATAGCAGGAGGTAGACCCCATGTTCCTCCTCAGGCCACAGACAGCAGCAGGGTTTGCTGTCAGGAAGGGCTACTCTTGGGGTGCCCACCCCCAGGTTGCCGCAGGTGACAGTCTGTGGGGTGGCAGGAGCTGGCTGTACAGTGGGAGGTGAGCAGAGGGTGAGCAAGTGAAGCTCCATCTGTGTCACTGCCACTCCCCATGGCTAGGTCACATCCTGAGCTCCCCTCCTGTCAGATCAGCAGCGGCATCAGATTCTTAGCGCATGAACCCTCATGCACACTGTGCGTGCCGGGGCTCTGGGCTGTGCCCTCCTCCTGAGACTCTCACCCCTGGTGATGGGGGGTGGAGCTCAGGGAGTGACGCCAGCGGGGGGGGCGGGGGGGCGTCTAGGTGCAGGAAAACAAGCTTAGGGCTCCCAGGGATTCTGCCTTCTGGTAGTTGTATAATGATTTCATTATATATTACAATGTAATAATAATAGCCACAATGTACACTTGAATGTCTTGAAACCGTTTCCTCACCCCAGGTACATGGAAAAATTTTTCTTCCATAAAATATGTGCCTGATGCCAAAACAGCTTGGGGCAGCTGGGCTACTCAATCTGCCTTCTACAATCCTAATTCCCCTGAGTGAGAAATGTGAGGTCACCAGACTCATTGTTGTACTTGCTTGCCTTCTCTATACTTGTGTTTGAAACGCATAGACTGAATGATTTCTTTAACCTTTTCCTGTTATAAAATGTTGTGACTTTATTATGACATTTTTTGGTAATCCTAGAGTGACTTTCTACGTTTGCAATTCCTACAGCTAGTGCATATCACTCCCCAGGTTGGAACCTCTGTAGTCACTCCTGGGAATTTCCCTAAGCAGAAGGAATTGTGTCGAGAAGATTTGAATGCATTTTATGGTGACAAGGCAGGAGGCAGTTTGGTGTGGGTAATGAAGGGCTATTGCAATGAGGCCCTGAATTAATGATGCACATGCTGACGGGGCCAGAAGGAGAGCATTATTATCCACATGGTGACATTCTGCCCACACTGGCCCCGCCCGTATGAGGAAAGGAAGGCTGTGGTAGCACAGAGCAGGGGGAGGCGTTCCCTTGTGAAGGAGGCTCTGGCTCCCCAGCTGTGCACCTGTAGCCAGTCAAGTATCTCTAAGGAATGCTGACCAGTCACAGGGTTAAACTGTTCCCGGTTGTTTGATTGAAAACTTAGAGTTAATGTTAGCTTTTAAAATGCTAATAAAAACTGTAATTAGTTTCAGAGCTTTACATGAATTTTCTGGCACTTTCAGTTTGTAAAGACGCCAAAATTGAACTTACCTAGTTGAATATTTGATCTTTGTTTAGGGTCACACAGGTCAGAGAATTCCAAATATGATAAAAATAGGAATTAAAATGGGGCTTCATAATTTACAATATTTCTTCTCCCTTTGGTTAAAGCATACATTTGACTAAGAAGGCAAAAAAATAAAATAAAAAATAAATATACATATATATATATATATATATATATATATATATATATGGAGGGAGGGTTAGTCCTATTTCATAGGAAAGAATAAAGTGTTATTTTGGGTATAAATACAAATGCTTTCCCCCCCAATATTAAATATAATATAACAAATGGTGTCCCCTATCCATTTCCCGTGTAACTTTCTGATTATTTTACACATTTTATTCAGATCATATAATTTCTGTGCAAAAAAATCTTATTTTCCATGTATTTAGAACAATATCTAAAGCTTTTTATCATAAATTGAGAGACTTCTGGAACTGATAAATAAATTCAGCAAAATCTGAGGTTATAACTCAATGTATATAAATCAGTAGCATTCCTATATGTCATACCATCAAAATGAGAGTCAAATCAAAGATTCAATACCGTTCGCAATGGGTGCAAAGAAAACAGAATATGTAAGTATAAACTTAAGCCAGAAGGTGAGAGATTTGTACAAAGAGAGAAAAAAACACTGAGAGAAAAATCACAGATGATAGATGATACCAACAAATGGGAAATTGTATCATGTTCACGGAGAGGCTGAATCAACAATGGTAAAATGCCCATGTTACCCCCCAAAATTTACAGATTCAATGGAATCCCCGTCAAAGTACCAATTTCCTATTCCACAGGCATAGAAAAAAAAAGCAATTTTGTGTTTCATTTGGAACCAGAAGAAAGTCTGAACAGCCAAAGCCATCTCAAGGAAAAAGGACAAATCTGGAGGCATCACATTCCCAGAGTTCAAACTTTCCTACAAGCCTTTAGTAACCCGAACAGCATGATATTGGCACAGAAATAGAGACAGAGACCAATGGAACAGAACAGGGAACCCAGATATAAAATTATCCATGTCGGCCAGCTGATGTTTGACAAAGCAGACAGCAAAATACCCTGAGAAAAAGAAGCTCTATTAAATAAATGGTGCTTGGAGAATTGAGCACATGCAGGAAAATGAAGGAGGCCCTGTCTCTGACCAGTCATAACAACTATTCCAAGATAGACTTTAATGTGGGCCATAGGAATGCAGGAAGGTGTTGGAAAAACTCCTACAGATTGATAATGTACTAGGACAATCATTCCAGTTTGATGCAGCTGTCCCAGTTTCAGCCTGTCTGTCCTCTTGTCCTGGAGAGCTGATTGCATTTTATCTGCCTCACCCTCTTTCATTCTAGAGCAGCAGTTCTCAACCTATGGGTTGCGACCCCTTTGTAACAATGAAATACATCCTGCATATCAGACATTTACATTACGATTCATAACAGTAGCAAAATCACAGTTATGAAGTAGCAACGAAAATAATTTTATGGTTGGTGGTCACCACAACACGAGGAGCTGTATTAAAGGGTCGTGGCCTTAGGAGGTATTAGGAAGGTTGAGAACCACTGCTCTAGAGTGTATTTTGGGTTGGACTATAATCTGTATGACACTTGATATTAAACAATGGAATACTCACTGAGAAAAATGCAAAGTGGACAATTATGAAAAGCAAAGGATACCAGGTCGAGTAGCAGTAAATTGTAGAAGGAATGAAGACCCTCTGCAAATCTGGTCTGAGAAAGTTCAAGCTGAACTGTGCTTGGAGGGAGCTCGTTTACACAACCAGTGTGCACCTGGCAGATAGTCCATGCAGGTAGAGACTGGAGCAGCCCTGAAGTCAATGTTCACTCAAGACCGTACAGCTCTCCGTCAATGTATTAGAAAACCTGCTCCCTTCAACTCTGACTGTTCTCTTCTTCCCGGCCTTTGTTCAAAACAAATTTACATGTCAGAAAATTGAAGTCAGAGCCCCCAGGGTCAGGTAAAGGGGATTTTACCAGTGCTCAGAATGTCAGCGAGAATTCCAAGGACTGGGCTGGACTCCAGAAATCTGTTGCGGAATGATCACTGAATGGGCTGTCAGATCATCTTTGTTCCCTGCTCCTAAAGCAGAACTGATGGCCATGCTTTGCAATTGCTTTTCAAGGATGAAAAGAAGATATGTGATAGGAAATGAGGTAAAGACCATATGGAGATTTCCTCCCATTGTAGAGGGAGCCCAGGGGTGCCCCTTCTCTGTTTAGAACATTCACTGCCACCGAGCATTAAGTGACAGTTTTCTAACCAAGATGCTCGACCCCTACCTTTGTTCGCTGAAGTGAACTAAAAGAGGCATATTCCAAACTGGCAAAGTGTTCTTCACCAGACAATATAAATGAGCAAATTAAAATGGACAACTCCCAACAACTTCAGAAGCCGAGTTGCCCATTGACACTGAAGACTTGAGAATAGCAAGAGTCATAGAAAAGAATGTTCATAAAAGCAACATCACAGCGACTGGAGGCTTAACAGCCTTTAGATATTAAGAAACAAATACCAAATACCTCCCTCCCCCCAAACAACAAAAAAAACTTTTTATGCATATGAGAAAAAAAAAAAAAAAAGCTCAGGGAAAGTTCTAGATAAAATTAGAATCAAGTTGAAATTGTATACTCCCTTTTCCCACATTTTTCTTCCAGAATCTATCTTCTCGTTTCGTCAAGTAGCCCCTCCCTTTTTCCTGGGACAAGTTTCTATCACTTGTAACACCCTTCATTTACACCACATCTCGTAGCTATCAGCACTATTTTTCAAATTCAATAGCCTCTATCAGATCTAATAAAAAAAATCAATACCCTCTAAATCAAAAGAATTTATAAGAATTTATAAGCAATGAGGTGCAACAGGCAGGGTGATGTGCTGCCCTTGTTTGAGGACACAGGGTATCCCTGGTCATGTGCTTTGTCTTCCAGACCGGCTAGGTTGTTTGATCTCAAAACAGCCTGTGTTTAAGTATCATATTCCCAATTTATAGATGAACTGACTCCGACAGAGGTTTAGTGGTATATTAAGATCATTCAATAATTGACTCAGCACTGTCATTTATGTTTATCTTTCCTACTCTCTTCAGCACAAAGCTTTGTCATTCTCTTGGTTTTTATTAGATCACTGTAAAGTACAAAACAAATGTAATTTGTGCTTACCATTTGTCATTATAATATAAATTATAATTTGTAACAGGGGTCCTCAAACTTTTTAAACAGGGGGCCAATTCACTGTCCCTCAGACCATTGGAGGGCCGGACTATAGTTTAAAAAAACAACAATGAACAAATTCCTTTGCACACTGCAAATATCTGATTTTGAAGTAAAAAAACAAAACAGGAACAAATACAATCACACCTCTGCTTATGGCCCGCAGGCCATAGTTTGAGGACCCCCGAATCTATTCAATTTAGTTTTTTCTCTATAATTGTAATAATCAACTATTTAATAAAAAATACTCTGAAGGAAAACAAAATTTAATAAAGTTCTGTCATTATATCAAAATAATAGGAATACTTGGAATCTCATTCAAGGGACATGGGAAGGAATCCCCTCATATTTCACATTTTCTTCTATATTAAATACATGATGAATGCAGTTTTTGAAGTATTTTTAATGAAAATGATACATTATAGAATTTCTTTAAAAAAAAAAAGTGGTGGTGTTCAACCTAATTCTATTTCAGTTTAAAAGTTGCAAATATTCAAGTTAAATTCTTGTCTATAAGGCTATAAACTCCCTGAAATAGAAGGAATTAAATTCTTTTGTATGGAATGGTGAACTAGGATATCACAAAATAACTTTTTTCGACCTATTACTTTAAAATGCAAAACTTCAAAGAATCTGTACCATGAAATGCTTCCCTTCTGTCTCCACGTCTGAGTCCGGAGAGAAGACCACCCCACAGGAGAAGACATTTCTCTAATGCTGTCACGGATGATCGGAGATAATAAAAACCTATTTACCAAATTATACGCTCTCCATTTTGATAGAAATTTTCTATTTGAAAAGTACTGAGCATCTGAATTGAACAGCGGTCCAGAAACTGTACTTTCAAAACCATCTTTGTTAGCTAGTTAGAAAGGGAATATTCCCGTTGTCTGCTTTTTATGGAACACTTGCACACCATCTTTGAATTCTACTCTGAGAATTGATTTTTTTTTTTACCAAACCATTTATATCTCTGAGATAACATTGAGACCATATATATATATATATATATATATATATATATATATATATTTTTTTTTTTTTTTTTTTTTTTATACCATCCAATCCTAAAGAATT
>CAUYPK010145021.1:0-38318 GCA_963574355.1 Loris lydekkerianus
TTCCTCCCTCCCTCCCCCTCTCTCTCTATCTTTCTTTCTTTTTAAGCAACCATTCTGATGACATTATTTGAGATTCACTCAAGTCAAGAGGCCACCGCAGAGTGCTTGTCCTAGCCAGTATGCGCTGGTACAGTTGTTCTAATTGTTTGCAGCTCATATCTATTCTGGTTGTCCTGTGTCTGCGCCATACTTACTGGTTGTTAAAATTTTTGAATTCTACTGCTGGTAACAACTCCTTCTTTCTCAAGACTACTCCCTCTCAAAGCCCATCACTGTAACTTCTCTCAGGTCTGGAAATCAGCTTCCTAAGCTCAGTCTCCTTGGGACTGTCCCTTGGGTTCAGAACCTGTCCCATCCCTTAACCTGCTTCTACTCCTAGTCAGCAACTTCAGTTTCTCTCCTGTTAAGCCCCTTGTCCTCAGAAAATGTGTTTGAGAAGAGACCTCAATGGTCAGTCATGAGTCCTTCTGCAGTGCTAGGGGTTCCAAAGTTGCCATTTGATCTCGAGATTCAAGGATGCACACGCGCGCGCGTGCACACACACACACACACACACCCCTCCCAGACTTCCAAATGCAAATACCGGATTACAACCCCTTGCCCATTGTAGAGATGCTCTCCCTTCTCCCCATGAGGTGAACCCACTAAGAAAACTTCCAGAGCCCTTTCTTGGGGAGGGGAGGAAGGTTAAAAGTGTATATAGAACATTCTTTCTGGCTCCGCTCAGAAGCTATCAGGGCAAAGGAGTGGGGTTTCTGGTTTCAAAGAGCTGAGCAAAGCTGCTTCTTGTAGTTGCAGCCTCTCTTAAGAAAACAGAGAGCTATCCCTCCCCCCTGCAAAGCACAGCTGTAAATCACAGGCACTCCCCCGGTTCTGGGAGTGGGGGTGGGATTAAGGTTGTTTGGTTGGATTTGTTTGAGTACATGTCTTTTGGTCTTCCTCCCCCTCCCCCTTCATAAACATCAGCTTGTAAGTTCTCATCCCCTGGAGGACACACCGACAGCATCACGTTAAATATTTAGAACAGGAAACCACCTTACTCCACTGTATGGGAAAAGCAATCTCAGAAACAGTTCTCCAGGGGGGGCTCCCATCTCTCTCTTGACCCCTCAAATGAGAAGGCACCCTTACTGGATACGCAGGTGTCACCTCAAACTCTCCCTCAGAAAAGGGATCCCAGCAGGCAAGGGCTTGGCTGGGAAAATGTTTCTCCTTGGAGCAGGGTTTGGAGGCCAAGGAGAATCGATCAAATTCATTTTTAATAGCCTTTTTCTTGTGAGCAAGGTAGTTATGTGGCTCAGTGAAGGGAGAAAAACATAGTAAGAGAAAGAAGCCTGCCAAACCATCTACCCTAGAGCACCACCCATGTTCAGGAGTCTGTTAGTGCTGAAATGCAACACTGCTCATTGCACTCTCCTGTACAGAACTTTCTATGGCTCCCTATTACTGAGGGATGAAAGGTCAAGTTGCTACTTGGAGCATAGACTACCCTTTGGAAATTAGCTCGTCTAATTTTTTTCTTCCTTCTGCCTGTTTTTTCTTTCTTTTTTTTTTTCTTTTTCTCTTTTTTTTTATTAAGTCTTTTGTACATAGATCATAAATATAATACATTTATGCCATTTTCAATGTGTTGATTATTCATACAAATTGGAGTGCTTGCATCATACTAATCAACATAGCTTTTACCTCGTTTACCCAATTATAGCATTAGGACATTTGTGTTCTACACATGATAGATCCAACTTGTACTTGCAATGTGCTCCGTAGGTGTGGTCCTCCTACTATCTCCTCACTATCCCTTCCACCCTCTCCCCTCCTCCCTGTTTTTTCTTTTACCATGACTCAGCTCACATCAAAACTGTCATTCCTACTTTTATTATTCATGGATTTTATATCTTATATCCACTTCACAGCAAGTATTATCCATGGGTAATAAGTAGCTCCCAGTAGCACAGCAAGTGTGAAGTGGATATAAGATATAAAAATCCATGGATAATAAAAATATTGCTGTGCTTCAAGCAATACTATCTCCATCTCCCCTTAATATTCCAGGAAGGATCCAGCCTTCCTGTTACTAGTTTAAAATATAGTAATCCCCCCTTATCCTCAGCACATAGGTTCTAAGACTCCCAATAGATGCCTGACTCTGCAGATGGTATCTAACCCTGTACATATAATGCTTTCCACATATAGACATAAATTTCAGTGTATAAATCAGGCATAATAAGGTATTAACAATAGTAACAAATAATAAAATGGAACAGTTATAGCAATGTACTATAATAAAATATATATTTTCTCAAAATACATTATTGTAGTATAACACAGTTAACTAAAATTGCGGAAAGTAAATCCATAGATGGGGACACTACTGCATTTTAATAGTAAATAGCAATAAACAGTAAAAAAGATACATTGGCTCACGTAATTGAGAAGTCAAGGTATATATGGGCTTCAGGTAAGGCTTGACTCAGCAGTTCTAATAACGGTATGAGCACCCAGTTTCTTTTTGTCTCTTTATCTTGTCTCCCACTGTGTCACACACCATATAGCAACACCTTGGTAACTCTTAGATCTTCTTTAATGACAGCAGAGTGGCTCCAGCAGTCCTGAACATCACTTATGTATTGCATACCACCCAGGAAAAAAAAGAGATACTCTTTAAGTAGCTCATGTACAAGGCTCGGGATTAACTTTTTCAAAAGCACAAATTAGATCTTGTGTCCATTCCTGCACCAATGGCTGGGATTTAGGGGGGGTTATCTGTTTGTCCTTATACACATCATTCTCTCCGCTTGGAATTCTCCTCCTTGAAAAATTCCTATTGATTCTCAAAACCTAGGCCAAGCATCCCATAACTGTGTTAGGCTTCCTTTCATTCCGACTTCTTCCTAGTTATTTAGAGACTATTTTATGCTATGTTCCCAAAGCACTCTGTGTGTGCACATGTGTGTACATGCACACAACACATTTGCTTATGGTTACATTCTTAAATTTATGACTTTCCAACATCAGCGTCTTCTAGGGCCCTTGACCACATTGGATTCATATTGTCTGTCTGCATGTTGAGTCACATACTGTCAAGTGCACAGAAGTTCTCAAAATATCTACCAACTGACTGCATGTACAATGTGCAGGGGCGTCTGCTGTCGTCACAGCCAGATTCTGAATCATCCGGCAAGACAGAGATCCTGGAACTCTCAGAATCAGCTCCGGCTTGGCCAGTCTTAAGCATGAATATGACAATTCCCTGCTAAGCACCACACCACTCACTTTTGAAAAAGGAAAAAGAAAAAAAAACACACATCTTTAAGAGATATCCCAGTCCTGAGAAGGTAATTCCAGGCTGATTCTAAAAACAGATTGTACAGAGCTCAGACTTTCAGCAGCATGTACACGGTCTGCTTGAATTGGGTAATTTAAGGGGAGGTTAACAGAGGGGCACTTATTCAGCTTAGAGATGAACAGAGGAGGTATGGCTGGGGAAATCAAGGGCAGTGAAGCACACTGGGGTTAGCAACATGGGAAGCTGTTACAACCTCCAGGCCTAGGAGACCAGTTTGGGGACCAGAACTTGAGAGCAGCGTAGGACTGCTGTCTCCCAGGAGCAGGGGATTCACAAGAGGGAGATAGAAACCTCAGCCCCTGGCAGGGAGGTGACTGGGGATATAAACACCCTACCTCACTTGTCTCCTGCCGGTGCCACCCACTGCCCCATCAGTGGCCTTCTCTGCTCACCAATGCTATCAGGGAATTGTTTAAGAAATTGCCCGAGAACAGTGGACACCAGGAAGCCAAGGAGCTGCTTCTGCAGTCCACTGGGGTCAGCCTCCTGGGACAGAGAGCAGAGTGGCCAGGAACAGAGAGGCACAGGAAAGATGCTCATACGGGGGTAAGGCGAGTCAGGCCCTGAAAATATAGCATAAAGCCATGGCTAGCAGGGACCAAATGCACTTTCTCTTTTCTGTTAACTTGGCCTCATTTCTTCTTTGGGATTAGGGAAGAAGATGGAAGACTGTCTATCTTGATTTTAACTAAGATATTTGACATAGATTTTTATGCCATCCCTTGGAGAAAGATGGACAAAGGTGGTCTATATGTCTGAGACAGTCTGTGGGCCCTCTTTGTAGACTGGCTAATTCTCACCCAGGAGTGAGGACTAAAGAATGAGAGACCATAAGACAGTTGTGAGTCTGGAACACGGGGCTCTGACAATAGCCTCGTCTGTTCACCAGTCCTATCGGGGAATTGGTTAAAAACAGAATATGCCTGTTTGCTGTATTGCCTGGTGACTGTTAGCCATCTGGATGATAGACTGGAATGGCAAATGGGTGAAATTATGAACTGAATTAGCAGTACACATTTTAGTTTTGATACCTGAAATGACAAGTGCAAAGACCCAAGGCCAGGGTTAGCTTGTAAGGGATGAGTCCAAGTTGGCCAGGCAGTGAGGACAAGAGCAAAGGTGGAGTTTCCCATTGGGAGGACCCAGAGAGAGCAGAGGGATGCAGGTGTGCAGCCTGGTAGCACTGCCCTGGTGCTCACAGAGGCATCGGGAGGCGGCGGTAAGGAGAGGTAAAGCAGAAGAGGTGGGCTGGGTAAGGAGCTTGGAATTCACCCCCAAAGTGGTTGGGATTCAAATAAGAGTTTTTACCAGGAGAGTGAATAGACAAAGAGGTTTATGTGTTTATTTATAGATGAATATGTGTGTGCAGTTTTCCTTAAATCAGTTAGTTGATTCAGGTTTCTTTTTTCTTCAAAATTCTATTACAAGAATTTTCAAACATATAGAAAAGTCGAAAGAATTGTACAATGAACATCTGCATACCCACCTCCTAGGTCAGCAGTCCCCAACCTTTTTGGAACCAGGGACTAGTTTCATGAAAGATAATTTTTCCACTGACTTTGGGGGCAGAGGGATGGTTGGGGATGGTTCAAGGGCATTACTGTGCGCTTTATTTCTATTATTATTATTACACTGTTATATATAATGAAATAATCACACAACTCACCAGGAGGCAGAATCAGTGGGAGCCCTGAGTCTGTTTTCCTGTAACTAGATGGTCCTATCTGGGGGGGGGGGTGACAGGAGTCCACGACAGGTGAAGCTTCACTCTCTCACCCACCACTCCTGCTGCTGTGCAGTTGGGTTCCTAATAGGCCCCAGACTGGCACAGACCCTGCAGCCCAGGTTTTGTGGATCACAGTCCTAGATGGTATAATCGGCATTTTGCAACATTTGCTTTATCACAACCCTTCTAGCTCTTCATTCTTCTAAGCATCCACAAACCCAACTTTGTATATGTGCTTGTAAGTTGCAGGCATCGGTACACTTGACTCCTAAGCCCTTCAGCAGATATAGACTTAACTGCAGTCCCTCCTTTGCTAACATAGATTTGATTTCAACATGGAATCCCTGCACATTATAGTAAGTTCATAAATCCAAACTGTGGAGTTGGATTCCAGACCCAGCACTCCTAGTCTCACCATCACACGGTGCCTCTGGATGGAGCCACCAAAGTGTTTTAAGCAGAAGGCTGAGAGAGGAAGCAATGGTCAGATAATGGGACGGGGATTTAATGCAGGACGGAGGAGTCTGCGCAGGTCCCCGGCAGGACCAAGCTGGCGCAAAACTAGAACCACGAAGGAAAGATGTGAGGCTCTTCTATCAACTCGCTGGCTGGTGTCTTGGGCTTTCTGAGTCGTGACACTAGACTCAGGGGAGCCCTTGGGGAGAATTTAGCTTCCGGATGCATCCCTGTCCCAGCTAGTCTTCCTCTGGTTATAGATTCAGCTCAGGGCACTCGCAGAAGAAAGAGTCCACAGGCTTCCGAGTCAGCACTCACTAACTTCCTGAACATGTTGAAGAAAACAAAAACAAACAAACAAAAAACAATAACAACAACAAAAACCTCCGGGCATGTTTACCCGAGAAACACTAGCAAAGTACAGTGGAGGAAACCAATGTCAGCAGATGAGGTTGGAATTTTATGCTTTCATGTTTGCTTGCAGGACCAAACCCAGCCCAGTGCCCCCAGCTTGCACACTTGTATATATTTGGAAAATTGTGAAATGCTCACTTCCTTTTATGTTCCTCCAGATTTCCCCAGGCATGAGGGGATTTCCTCGGGGTCCATGAAAGTTTAGACAGGGTTTGTGTCAAAAGTCTCTTAGCAATGAATTAGGCCACTTCATACATCATCTGTCATCAGTATATAATTAAGTAGAGACTTAGTAAGATTCCAGTCGATGAACAAATATCAGCTGATTGGGGGAAAAGCAATTAGTTAATTCTTCAATTAGTATTTTTTTTCACCTATCAACTATCGATTCCAATTTTTTTTGCAGGGGGAGGGGTTAGATTTTCTGATCTAGGCTAAAGCTATCTTCTTGTCCAATGATAAATAAAGCTGTGCTGGAATTGCCACGGGCATTTTTACACTATATGTTAAGTAATTAGATTCAGACTCGACAAAAGGTGAGGACGTAAACTTTTGCAACCAGCATGTAAATTCTCACTTCAATGTGGGAGAGAGATCAGAGAGAAGAATGCTGAGGAAAAATTTCAATAGCTTTCCTCCTAGCCTGACCTTAATAGTAGAATGTAATTTGGCTAATGGAGTTTGTGTTTCTCATTAAATTATATGGGCATTAAAACGATCTCTACAACAATAAAAATATTCCTGTGGGTTAATTACGCTTGGAGTTATTCAGTCATCCTCACTCCATCAAGATAAATTCCATAAATTCTGTCTGATGTAAATGAATAAGGTGAAGGTGAATATTTTTTATCATAACAGGAGTTATGACTTGGGCCTTTGAAATATTACTGGAATTTGGGGTTCAAAAGGCTCTTAGGAGAGATCTTACCTAACAGTCTTTATTTTAGAGATGGATCTGTAACATAGACACATTGAAATCATTAGATTTTATTCTTACCTATAAGGAAGATCCAGCAAGGAAGAAAATATTGAAGGAGGCACCAGGCTCTGTGCTGAGCACATTATGCACTTTGTCCCATGTATGTATCTAGTGTGATGATAACATCGTTATCTCCATTTTACAAATAACAACATGGAGGTTGCGCCAATTGTCCAAAGTTGTATAGCTAATGACTGAAGGAGCCAGTATTCAAACTCGGGTCTAGCAAACAAACTCTGGAGTCCAGCTTCTTAAAGTAGAACAGAATGGTGGATATCTCCACGAAGGCAGATTCTGAGTCATTATAAAGAAGGTCTTTCCAGCAGCCCAGGTTGCCCCACAACAGAATGCCTGTGTGGTAAGCTCAGAGATATCCATGGCATGTAATGTTCAAGAAGAGAAGGGTAATTATCTATCTGCCAGGGCTGTTGCATCGGGCTCTCTCTTCCAGGAGGGAGGAGCACCTGGTTTCTTCATCCTAAGACCCCATGACTGTGGAAGCACCGTTTGGCAGGGGGTGGGGGGGTTTGGTCATCAGGGATTGGGAGCATGTTAGAGATGGCTCTCCCTTTTTGGATTCACAAATGCTATTTTGGGATCAGAAATGATTACTTCATTTATTTATTCACCTATATATATGGAGCACCTACCTCATGACAAACCTTATATTAGGCACTGGTGATGATCTTATAGAGTTTATTATCTAGTGATGGAGTCTAGATATTAAAGCAAAACAAGGAAACGAATATATAAACCATCAGCCAATGACACGACAGCTATCTAGAAAGAAACTAGAATCTACTGATGGAGAATGACAGGCTGGCGAGGGAATGGTTCTTCAAGCAAGTGTCATTTATTAATAAACACGAAGCTTTAATATGAGAAGGAGAAGCCCCTGGGAAATCCTGGAGGGGAGCACTTCTGAACGAGAGAAGAGAGAGAAGAGCAACTCACTCAAGGGTGATGAGTTTGGAGTTGTGCAAAGGGACACTCTTGAAAGAGACAGTGAAGAGATAGTTTGTATACCAGGCAAAAGAGTTCACGCTGCTTGCATTGGAAAGTCATTGGAGTATTTTTAAGAATGAAGGCAATCTTTTTGTGTTTTTTTTTTTGAGACAGAGTCTTACTCTGTCACCCTTGGTAGAATGCCATCATAGCTCACAGCAACTTTGAACTCTTGGGCTTAAGTGATCCTGTTGCCTCAGCTTTCTGGTTTTTAGAATATACCCCTGACTGCTGGGTAGAGAAGAGATTGAAGGAAGTGAAGAGTAGAAACAAGGAGACCAATGGGAAGTTTCGGTGATGGCGCGGTGGCAGATAGGTAGAGACCAGGGCGACTATGGAATATAAATAAGGAGGTAGACACAAAAGGATTTATTTGTGGGCTGGAAGAGCCTGGGATAGATTGTATGGGAAGAAGAAAGCTAATGAGAGGGGAAGTTCCAGGTTTCTGGATGGACAGTGGTATTTTTTTACTAAAATATTGAAAGACCCTTTGGCAAGTGCTTTGATTTATAATCACCAGTCCTTTTGACTTGGTTGCCAAATTATTGGCTCAAAGAGTGTTGTAAGGAACAGCCCAATCCAATGGAACACAGGCTGAGGATGGCACATCAAACTCTGGTGAACAGCACACAGCCATTGGGGGTCTGGGGTCATCCCAACAGACAAGCAACTTAACACACGCACACTCCTAAAACGTCAGGGCTCTGTCAATTGCTGATGGTAAACCGCACGCTGGATCCCAACCAATCCTAGGTTCCCACAAAAGCCAACAATTAAAAGGTGTATCCTCAGTGAACGACCAGCCACTCTGGAGACCACCCCCCATCCTCCCCGGAGGTTTGTCTAACAGCTTTCAAGAGTACGTCCCAGCTCTACCTCCCGAAAACCTGGCCCCGGCCCTAGGAAATGCTTCAATAATGGATGATCACCAATAAACAGCCAGCGATTTGCTGGAAATTATGAGCAATAAATAATTGAGAGGTAGGGAGCCTGCGAGCGGTACCCTCGCCTCCCGCTGCTCCTCCTTAATGCATTTCCTTGATGCAACTCCCTGTAGTGTAGGGCGCAGACAGTTACGAGTCCACTGGAAGATGCTGACGGGCAAACTCCGAGAGTTATAAATACATGAGCCTCCCTCCCCACCTCCCCACCCCCCCCACCCCCCGGTTTACTACATGATGACAGCAGGGAGCAGCTGCCCCTGCTCAGCCCACTTGGACTCCAACTGCTGGTGTCCGGAGCACAGTCCTTCCCAGCAGGCAGCCAACCTACAAGATCTCCAGAAAGGCTGCAGGTTGAAAACCTAGATGGGTTGAGAGAGACATGAGAAGTGTTGAGTCATCCCTGAAAATAAATGGGAAGTTTTGAGATCAACTCAATGGTCCAGATCATGAAGCATTTAAACTACCTTTTTTGTTTTTCTCCTCAAGCTTCAAATCCCTGCTCTTTTCCTCCTCAACCCCTTAGGGATAAGTCATTCCAATGTCCACAATGTTCTGGCCACTTTCTTATAACCTCTGCTACACCCATGCCATTGGAGCCACCATGTCTTTGCAATAGCCTCAAATGCTACTGCTCACACCAGTCTATTTGCAACACAACAGCCAGTGTGAGTCTGCTGGTGATTGAATCACAAGCATGTCTCTTTCATCTTCACAAAGCCTTCCAATGGCTTCCACGGGAGTCAGAGTAAAAGTCAAAAGCCTCCCCAGTGTTGGTGCCCCTCTAGATGCTCTCGCATCTTCTCTTAGCACTCTCCTGAGCGCCTGCTCCATTCCCACCACAGCATTCCATTCCTTGCATTCACCAGACACACCCCCACCTCCAGGCCATTGTACTCGCTGTCCCTTCTCCCTGGAAGACTCTTCCTCCAGATATCAACACGGCTTTCTGCATCCCTGAATTCAGGATTTTGTTTACATGTCACCTTCTGGGGATGGCTCTCCTGACGGCTACCTTGAACACTGAATTCTACTTTCCTTACCCATATGTATGCAGAGCCCCTTGGGACAGGACTTTTCCAACTATCTTTTTTCTCAGTACCACCCATTTTCTATTACTGCCATAACAAATCGCCACAAGTGTATCGCTTACACAACACAAATTTATTTTCTTCCAGTTCTATAGTTCAGAACGCCAACATGAGTGTCCATAGGGCACGATCCAGGTGTTGCCAGGACTGTGTTCCTTTTGCAGGATCTAGGAGACCTTCCCCTCCCTGGTGTTCTCTACTTTTAGGAGCTACACCCATTCCTCGGTTCTGTGTTGCTCTGTCTTCACAGTGGGGAATGTTCATCACTCTAGTTATTCTTTCATAGTCAGATTTCCCTCTCAACTCTCTTTTCCAGCCTCTTCCAATTTTAAGGACCTCTGTGATTACATTGGACCCACAAAGACAATCTGGAATAATGTCCCTATTCTGAGCTCAGTTGTTGAGCAAGCTAAAATCCATCTGCAACCTTAATATACCTTTGCCATTTTACCTGACATGTTCATGGGTGCCTGGGATAGAACGTGAACATTTTCCGGGGCTACTGTGCTACTCACTATGCCCTCTGACTATGAACTCTGCCAGCTAGAATGCAAGGTATGGGAGAGAAGTGTGTTTTTGTTGGATTGTTTCATTGCTGGGGGTTTTTTTGTTATTGTTTTTAGAGTCTCACTCTGTCACCCTGGGTTGAGTAACGTGGCATCATCATCACTCACCGCAAACTCAAACTCTTGTGCTAAAGCAATCCTCTTGCCTCGGCCTCTCTAATAGCTGGAACTACAGGCACCTGAGACAACACCCAGCTCATTTTCCTGTTTCTAGTAGAGACAGAGTCTCATGCTTGCTTAGGCTGATCTCAAACTCCTGAACTCAATCTGCCTGCCTTGCCCCCCCGAAGTGCTAGGATTACACACATGGGCCACCACTCCCGGCTAGTGCTTTACTTCCACCCGATACTTACTACAGTGGCTAGAAGTTGTTCATAAAATATGGGTTTTGAGGGAAGGTGCAAACACACGATGCTCTCGGGTCATTCTCTGCCCTTTACACTCACCTCTGGGCCCCAGGAGGCTGGTCGGCATGTACCGTGTAGACGTGCAGTCAACACGGTACATTTCCCTGTCTGGAATAACACCTTGACCTTGTGAAGCTTCTCCAATTCACCCAAGAAAAAGGGAGATTACTCTCTCTCCTGTGTTTGTTCTCAGAGCAATTTTTGCATCCTGAACTGTGTCTATCTTCTCCTCTGGAATATTTTAGGAAGATTGCAACCATGTATTTTGGGGTTTTGGGTCTTTGTATTCATTTGTTAATATGTATTTTATAATTTTAATGTTTTCTTTAATTAAAATATAATTGTTTTTCTAATTTTAAAATTGTTATGTCACAATTCTTCAATCTTATTTATTTTAGCAGGAAAAAACCAGTGCCAGGGAACTCCAGGTTTGAGAATTAGGTAGCAATTGGGGCATGAGGCCCTAGAGACAGAGTGTATATTACATTTAGAAAAGCAGTAATAAAATTGTTCTGAGTGCTTACTACTTGCCAGGAATTGTGTCGAGTATTTTACATGCATTATCTTATTTGATTCTTACACTGAAGCTATTCTGATGCCAAAGTCCATGCTCTTATCGGTGAGATTACTATGCCTAGGATGGCTGGAAGCAGCAATCGGTCAGCATGCAGCAGCCGGAGCGAGAAGAGAGGAATCCTGACACCCGCATTTGTATGATTGTTATAAAGACTCACACACAGAGGAGAGAGAGCAAGAAGTGGGGTTGAGGGGAGAGAGGGAGAAGGCAGAGAGAGGGCAGAGAGAGAGACTTCTAGCACCCACGTTTGTACAGTTTGCTAAGGAGAGACACACACACAAAGGAAAGGGAGCAAGAATGGAAGAGGGAGAGAGAGAGAAAACAGAGAGTGAAGACAGGATACACAGAGAGAGAGATTTAACACCCACATTTGTATAATTAGTTGGAAAGACACACACATGCAGGAGAGAAAGAGCAAGAAGAGAGGGAGCAAGAAAGAGGGAGAGAAAGATGTTTAGAGGCCAAAGGCCAACCGAGGAAACAGGAGAGATAGAAGAGGCAGATGCAGAAGGCAAGAAGCAATGGCTGCTCCCAGGTCGGTGTGAATTTTAGATGTTGGTGGGGTGGAAATTCCCTCAACCACAGTCTAACCTGCCCATTGCTTTCTGGACCTCAGCTTTATTGAGGCTAGTAGGATTAGATAAGAGTGATAGTTGTGTGTTATGAACTTGACTTTAACACCAGGGAGTGAGGTCAGAATTCCTCTGGCACACTGGCAAGTTCAGTGGGGAATATCTTTGGGAAAGAAAGAGAAAGTCTGATGTATTTGGCCCCCTGCTCCTCTCTTGTGGGGTCATCTCAGACCTTTGGCTCCTTCCAGCAAAGTTCACAGCCCTTGTCGGGTGACGGTTTGGCACAGCCATCTGACCTAGGTTTTATATGCATTCCCTCCTCTTACCCCCTCAGGTGTGCGTGGACACATTTCCTCCTGGTGGGGTTCTTCCCCACCTTTTGCTATCTTCCCTGTACTTTGCCCAGTCTTCACTATTAGGCTCTTCATCAAATTCTCCTCAAGTTTTCCTGATTTGAGTCCTTTGCTTCTTGCCCAGGACCCTGATGGACACCACGCAACTTAGCCCAGGTCAAACAGAGAATAAGGGCTAGAACTCTGACCTTGCACAGAAGTGGCCTTTTAGTGCAGTAGATCCCAATGGGCATTACCTCTCATTCCCAGGATAGTAGATTGGGGCCTCTGACATTAACTGGGCCAGAGAGAGATGAGATAATCACACAGATCATGCTGAAAAGACACAGAGTCTATCTTGAGCCATGTTGGAAGAGAAGAAATGAGAAATTAAAGTTCCTAGGATGCCCTGCCAGTCTCAAACCTGGGAAGACCTCAGGTGCTAAAAGTTAATGAGACAAAAATAATAGCAAGTGTTTATAGAATTGACATTTTTTATTTGATAGACATGAACTCTTTAGACCCTCAATAACAATTCTATAAGGAACTTGACCTCTTCAAATCGAACAGAACATTGATTATAAGGCATCCTATGTCCAGAGACTTTTAAAAGAGCATTTAAACATCAAGGAAATATATACCATTTCCCCTTTGCTAATGAGAAATATTCACATCCTCCTCATTCGTTTTATTATAGTTTAATATCGGTATCGTTATGAACATTAGTAGTATTTTTATACCCAGACCATGCATCAGATTCTAGGGAATAAAAATGTCATTGAACTCTACCAGAAGGGGTCGTGCTGAGCTTGGGAGCTTTACTATGGTGTGGGCTCCTTGTGGGTGGAGGTGGTGTGGGACGTGTTCTCTTTAAGTCACCTCATTTCTGAGTGTGGTTTCTAGCACATGGCAGATGCTCAGTAATTCAAGCCTTGATTGTAGAAAGGAAAGAAGTAAGGAATGAGGAGGGAAGGGAAGGAGTGGTAAATCTGTGAGGTCATGGCCTTTAGGATACCAAAGCCAGCTCCAACATTATTACGTTAGTTTTCTGGATCCAAGTTCCTCATCTATAAAGAGGAATGAGAGCAGTACCTATCTTGCAGGGTCATTGGGACATACGTAAAACACCTGGTTCTGTGCCTTGCACTAAGCAGATGCTCACCAAATACCAGCCCTCTCTTCTCCCCTACCACTGGGTAAAAAAACAGCAGAGACATCCGAGCAGGAGGAAGGAATGACTTCCCTGCCTGCAGAGCAGGGTTCTCATGGGATGCTCCCCCTGCAGGGTCACAGCTTAAGAGCCATGTGAGCCCAGCCCAGATGCTAGTGGTTGGGAAGGGGGAGCGCAGAGGTGGAGTTCAAGGAGTTTCATGACCCTGGCCGTCCTCCACAGCCTAATTTATGGGGCAGTGCAGTCTGCTGGTTGAGATGGAGACACTGTGAATGAAAGAGCTGTAGAAAGCCTTAATCCCCAAATGGCAGAAAGAGATACTCTCGGGTCCGGTGTGTGTTTGATCAAATCCATCAGGTGGGGCATGATTTTCCTGCATGGAATCCAGTCAGTTGTCAGGCTTAAGCTGGTGTTTCTGAACCAAGGATGAAATATTTTCCCCACTTAGCAGATAAATATTTTCCCTACTTTGGCTGACTTTGCTTTAAGAAAAAAGAAAGGAAGGAAGGAAGGTTCTGGCTTTGAACTAGAAGAGTCATGTCACTGAATCAAGGCTAGCCTTTAGTGGGTAGGAAGCAAGCGGAAAGAATTGGTGGGAGAAGAATGACCCTCTCCCCACCACCAAAGAGAAAAAAATAATACTCAGTCCCATTGGGCTGGTAAAGGCTTTGGGCAGAGCCTTGATGGAGAGAGTTTCTTAGGCACCAGGTTTCTGGGAGGCCAGGCTGGGAGAACGGGAGGGGCAGTCACCATGTGCCTGTCTTTTTGCATGAGGATGCTGGCTGGCTGGTCTAATGGGACCTGGAAGCAAGAGGAAGCCGCTCTTTTGGCAGAACTGACTCTGTTCTGTGGCTTCCCCGGGTCTGTGCTCCTGGCTGTGCAAGCTGCCGGAACTGTTAAACATCCAAGAAGGATAATGGGAATCCCATAAACGAGGGGTGGCTGGGACTCAGGATCTGTCTGATGGAACAGTGGCCGGGGGAGAAATTCTGACTTCCTAATCTCAGACTCGCCTCTGCTCCCTGGACCCTTGGACCTGCTTCTTTCAAAAGCACTGGCTTCCTGAGAAATAAATCCTCCCCTCTGTTGGTCCTGAGTTGACACTTTCTCAAAAGAGGACAGAATGGCAATTTAGAGCCTCGATGCAGAAAGAACGGTGTCTAGATTCCGGTTCCTTCGGCTGCACTGACACTCTGAACTCCAGTGCCTAGTGGGTCTGGCTGGGGTTGGTTTCTACACGCCCCCAGCCTTCCAGATGCGATATGTGCTGCTGTGGGGTGTCCAATCACATTTTCTGCCTGGTAAACACAAATTCATCCTCAGAGCCAGTTAAAATGTCACCTCTACTGAGAAGCCTGGTCCGTCTTTCTATTTCATCTTGCCGCTCTTTGTGCAGCCTTTAACTGTATAGATGCTGTTTCTAGTTGTTCCCAGTCCCACTAATCCAGGGGTGCTATGGGACAAATTTTGTAGCCTCCCCCAAAATTCACATGTGGAAGCTCTAAACTACCAGTATTTCAAAATTGAACTGTATTTGGAGACAGA
The DNA here is from genome assembly GCA_963574355.1 of Loris lydekkerianus. Taxonomy (NCBI): domain Eukaryota; kingdom Metazoa; phylum Chordata; class Mammalia; order Primates; family Lorisidae; genus Loris; species Loris lydekkerianus. The sequence goes on from CAUYPK010145021.1 coordinate 15,129, forward strand.
AGTATCTCAAGAATGGAAGAAAAAGTATCCAATGTACTCAGCCCTACTATGAAACTAATTTATGGCTTTGATATGAAAGCTATAACCTAACAATATGGGGAAAGGGGAGAGGGAGGGGAGAGGAGGAGGAAGGATGGGCGGAGGGAGGGTGATTGGTGGGATTACACCTACGGTGCATCTAAGGATACATGTGAAACTTACTAAATATAGAATGTAAATGTCTCAACATAATAACTAAAAAAAGGCTATGTTAACCAGTGTGATGAAAATATGTCAAACGGTCTATAAAACCAGTGTATGGTGCCCCATAATTGCATTAATGTACACAGCTATGATTTAATAATAAATAAAGAGGTAATTAAGTTGAAATGAGGTTATTGGGATGGGCCCTAATTCAATACAAGTGATGTCCTTAGAAAAGAAAGAAATTTGGACATAGACAGGTACAGAGGGAAGATGATGTGAGGACCAGGGAGAAGACGGGCACCTGAGAGCCAAGGAGAGAGGCCTCGGCAGGAGCCAGCCCTGCTGACATCCGATGTCAGACTTGTAGGCCAGAAGTGTGAGAAAACAACTTACTCTTCTTCAAACCTTCCCCAATATGTGGTTCTTTATGGCAGCCCAGGAAGGCTGACACAAGGAGGACTGGCAATTTCTCTGCAGTGCAGCGCTCTATACTCCCTACAATTTTCTTCCTCCCTCCCTCCCTTCCTCTCTCCCTCCTTTCTTTCTTTCTTTCTTTCTTTCCTCTCTCTCTCTCTTTCTCCCAGATAGTAAATATTTTCAGTTTTGTGCTCTGTCACACTGTGACAGTGTGAAAGCAGCCACAGGCAATACATTAACAAATGGCACAGCTATGTTCAAAACAACCTTCCTTACAAAATAGGCAGCAGCCAGAGTCAGCTCCTGGACTGCAGTTTGGTGACCTCTGCGTGAGACGAAAATTCCATGAGGCCAAGGTTTATGGTCATGCTATTTGCATTGAATTCCTAAGGGTCTGACACAGGGCTTGGCACACAGTAGAGGTTCAACTGATACTGGGGGGGGGGGGAGGGGAGTTAAAATTAATTTTTAAAACTTTTGATTTTGAAATAATTAAAATTTGCAAAAATAGTATAAAAAGTTACAGGGACCCTTCACCTGTGACCTCTCAGATGTCAAATTAATACACATCAATTTATCTACAGGCCTTAAAGCCTGAAACATTTCTGTGATGACTTCCTTGGGACAGTTACTTCACCTCTCTGAGCCTTGATCTCTTTGCCTATGAAACTACATAGCAGAACCTACCCATTTGGCATCAAGAATTTAAATGAGGAAATACATGCAAAGAATTTCACATTGCAGTCAGTACATAGTAAGTGCTCAAGAAATGCTGATAAGGGTGCTTATTTATAAAGGTGTTCCACTTTCTTCATTTCTCTGATGTTTCCGGACACTACTCTGAGACGCAGAGCCTGGTTCTCTGGGTGATCCTTGGACAGTTTGCTCAAGATTTTTTCTAAGAAAGCCCCTTACTATGTTAACAAAAGAAAAAAAAAAAAAAAGGTCAGACTCCCAGGACTCTCCGATGAGCAGGAGAAAATGGACGGGCTCCAAGGAGTGTGAGGTCACAGGGCTAGACTGAGTGAGAAGGGGTTACAAATGTTTTCTATCCTTTTTATATTTCTGAACAAACCTTTCCAAAAATAAATGTGAGACATCATGGATGCTTTGGGAGCCAAGAGAAGGTCCACACCCAGTGGCATCTCTTTAGCAAATGCAATCAAATATTCACCATTTCTTACTCCTAAATCATCTGCCCTAATCTGGGAAGATGATAAAAATTGCAGGAGGAAGAAAACCCAAAACCAGGAGCTGGAAAAGAGAAGTGAAAAAGTGATGAATTCTGCAAAGATGCAGGGGAAAGAGCTGCAAATGGGACACGCACTCTTGACTCCACTCTGGATAGCAGCAGCCTCAGCTGGACTTTGAAAAAGATTATATAATGAGGAGGATGAAGGTAATGACAACAGTAACAATAATAGTTAATATCCAGACAGCACCTCCTGTGAGTCGGATACTGTTCTGAGAGCTTTACGTTTCTATCAAGTCATTTATATGACTTAACTCTCAGGACTTTGCAAGGGTCGGCATTTTTATTATTTTTATTTTACGAGTGAGGAAACCAAGGCACAGAGAGGTTAAGTAACTTTCCCCAGGTCACACAGCCAGTAACTAACCTGTCAGGGATCTGAACCCAGGTCAGCAGGCTCTAGAGTCTGTGTTCAAGTACCAACAGCAACTAATCTTCATAAAACAGCCCTGTCAGTGGACATGAAAATAGTTTTCACTATTGTTCCCCTAGCAATAAGCAGCAGAAATCAGCCAACTTTCTACAAAGGGCTAGATTTACTTTTTGTAAATCTAACTATAAATGAAGAGGCAAAAATGAAGATATTATGTAGGTACACAGAAAAAAATTCTACAGTATTTTTATTGAAATGTTTTGATTAATTGTATGGATGGGATACAATTAATTTCATAATGAAAGTCTACATATTAAAAAATTGAAATTCTTTTGGGTTGAGTTAACGTTTGACCAAAATAGAGTGAGAGTGAGAAGTTAGTGCTCCCTACTATCATGGTAGGAAGGCGGCTGGGTTCTATAAAGCCTTCCCTTGCTTCTCTGAAACTCTGACCTTGCCTCATGAGAACTCTCCAGAAGGTCTCCCTCAGTGTTTTTACACTGCCCTCACTGTGCTGGGGGCTCCTCATCTGTAGAATCCAGTTAGGAGAGTCTCTAACTCCCTGGGTTTGAATTCCTGCTAAATTAGCCATTAGCTGAATGATCTCTCACCACTTGCCTGAACATTCTAGAACAGAGATTGCCAACCAGTGGTGATTTTATACCTAGGGGAGCATTTGGCTAGAGACATTTTTGGTTGTTACAACTTGGGGGTGACCTCCTGTAATTCACAGGAAAGCCTCCCCACCCCTAAACAAGAATTATCTAGTTTCAAACGTAATAGTGCTGAGTTTGAAAAATGCTGTTCCAGAAGCATCTGTGTCCTTTCTCATGTATAAATTGAACTGTAGTAATTTCTCCACAGTAGAGATGAAATGAGCTATCATAACAGCAAAGCGAGAAGACAGGGTACCATATATTGCAAAGCACTTGAAGTAAATATCATTATTCTCTTGATTTTTACTCCAAGATTTATAAACATGAAACCCTTCTGAGCCTGCAGGAGCTAGGGGGAGATGTGGCAGCCCCTGCTCTTCTCTCTGGGGCTGGAGCAGGCGCTGTCAGAGGAAAGAGTGTTTTTGCTCGTCTCTCTTCCACTGCAACCACCCCTTCTTCTCCCTCCTCTTGGGGCTGGTCTGGATGCTAGATGCAAAAACCCATTATTAAAAAATGAACATGAGTTGTTTTTTCCCCTTTTTGATCAAATAATCCAGTTTGCTGCCTCAGACAAATCATTATTCATGTGGAACCTGCCCACGCCGCCCCTGGGGAGGAAGGCCAAATTGATTTAACATCTAATCCAGTTTGTGCATCCTGCTAACCCCAGTGGTGCTCTAACTTCACCCTTGTAGGATGGGGAGGAAGGGGCAAAGCAGGAAGAGGCACAAGGGAATCAGCCAAGTCATAGGTCTAAGCCTAACTCTCCACAAAAACCAGATGGAGACAGTGTCACAGTGGCACTCAGTCTTCCTGTCTTGGGCTGCCTGGTCCTCAGAGCTACGGTTCCCCATCAGTGGTCAGCTCGTTATAATGACAGCACCACAATCAACATGCCACAGCTCCTAACTCTGTGCTTAGTGGAGCCCCCAACTGCCAGAGGCCTCACAGCACCCATTTCACAGCTGGGGAAGCTGAAGCTCCGAGAGGTAGAAGGACATTCTGTAAGTGCACAGAAAGTTCTAGAACCCAGAATCAAAGTCAGTCTTATCTGCTCCTAAGTTTGAAACCACCCCACATATAGCCTCCTGGATGAAAGAAGATTTTGGGAATGGTTCTACAGCTTTCTTCCCCACAAAGGGCATCCGTGCAATGGTCCAGACACTTTGGGGGTTGCCTGTGTAGGGTGGTTGAATGGTCAGTTTAGCCAGGTCATCCTCAGATCCCTGACATTCCCATATTTCTGAATCTCCCCCTTCCCCTCATGGCTGACCCTATCCATCTGGCTTCACTCTGGGCTGCCAGAGGGAGGAGGGGAACTCAAAGGCAGCATCCTTCTGCTGTGTGGAAAGGAGGTGTTCCAGACTAGTGAGAAGAATCCTGGCCCCCATGTTGACCTCAGAGAGGCAAATAACACTGTGTCCCTCCCTTGCCAGGTGACACATTCCATGGCTGTCACCCCCAGCCAGCAAGTGGCAGACTCAGGGTTTAAATCCAGGTCTACCTGGCTCCAAGCTGGGCTGCTTTTTCCATTGGGTGCCACTTCTGTCCCCATCAGCATTTTATGTCCTCTTCTGCTCCCTGTGAAAACTTGCTCTTAGGAGTTTTGAGCTCCTGCCTTTGTAGGCAAAAAGCAGCTTGCAGTGAGCTTCAGGGACAGAGGTAGGAAGGACAGGAGATGGAACAGGCCTGGGGGGCTGGTGCCCTAGGTCAGCCATGGGGGGGGGGGAGGAGGAAGGGCAGGGAGAGGTTTTTATAAGGACTTTGAGAGAAAGGGGATGATTTGGCACTGCTAGAAACATCAGAGTGAGTCAGGGAACTGTCAGCTTAGCACCTGTGCCCAGCAATCTATGATGAAGGTCCACGGCAGATGTGGCACACTGTGGCATGTCCAGGCACTGACAGCTTTGGGAGGACCAAGAAACTGTTCTGGCATAGAATGGATGTTTTTGCGATGGACTCCAGCAGCCTGGCCATGAGAGAGAGACCTCTTTTAAGGCTGTGCAGACAGCCCCTCAACGGGAGGTCATGGAGGTTAAAGATCCGATCGTCCTTCAGGAGAGTGTAAGGGGCAACCTCTGGATGTTCCAGAGATAACCAACAAAGTCATTACACATGGGGGACATTACATGTTACATTACACATTACACATGCAGGTGCATGGGGACCCCAAAATGTGCAGGTAGAAACTCTTGAAGCAGCAGCATTTGAGAATCAGTGTTCATAAAAATAATTTTACTGAGCATTTTTTATGTATCAAGAGCTCGTCTAAGAACATGGCATGTTAAAGACACTTAATCCTCATGAGAAGGGTAATAGTAGCACCCTTTCTTACAAAGAGAAAAATGGAAGTCCAGCTATGTCATCACTTAGTAGCAGCGCTGGGATTCAAACCCATGCCAGCCGGTTCCCTGGCGATGCCTCTGACCTCCAGCATTCTTCTGCCTGGCTCTGCCCTTGGCCTCCTGAGGCTGTAGGACCTGGAGATCATGTTTGTGTCTCAGGAAGCTCTGTAAGCGATCACTGATGGCACCAGCAGCAGAGGAGGGGCCAAGTCCTGTGCACAAATGCATGTGATGGTGTGTGCACTGCATTTCTGTGTGTGTTTGTGTGTGTGCTCCTGTGTGTTTCTCTCATTGTGTGCTCATTTCTGTGTGTATGTGTTTCTGTGCTTGCCACAACCTGCGATTTTGCATTCGTGTGTGTTTGTGCTTTTGTGTATGTGTATATTTATATGGGTGTGTGTGTCTAGCTTTTGTGTTTGCTTTCCATGTGTGTCTGTGTATGTTTCTCTGTGTGTGCACATGTGTGCATCCTTTGCACTGTTGAGGCTGGAAGACAGAAGAAACCATGGCTGATGCTGCGGGTGGAGCCACATGGTGTGACCAAAGGGTGCAGAGAACAAAGAGGCTTGCACAGCATCAATCTTTAGTGTGATCAAAAGCTCCATCCTCCTCCCTGGCTCTGTCCTTTCCAACATGGGGTGTGAGCAGGCCCAGGCCCCTGTCCTTCGTAGCAGCTACTGTGCGCTGACCTCATATCACAGGTTGACCAACTGCTTCCTCTTCCTCTGCCTCCTCCCTATCTCTGACCCTCCTCCACCCAGATCTGCCCATTGTCACTGTGGGGGCTGCACAACATATCCCCCAGGAGAACTCTCACCTGTAGTCTATACAAATAGTGTGTCCTCAGGCAGCTCGCCCAAACTGCCCACGTCTGCCTCCAAGCCTCCCTTCCATGCCCAGACTCCAGTGAGCAACCTCTTGTGAGCCTTTCAATAATTCAGACGAGAGATCACACTCCAGTGACAGAGGGGTCAGTGTGGGGGGTGCCGGACGCACCATATGGAGCAAGTCCCCGGAGCACCCAACACCTGCCCTGGTCTGGTAGCAAAAATTGCCACTCTTCCTGGGATGTCAATGGTCAACTTGGGCAACAGATGGGTTCTCTGACCCCTGACACACCCTGGAGCACAGGATTCAAGAAGCAGCAGAGAAGAGGTGACAAAACTAACTCCCTGAGCTGGGGGCATTTTGAAAAGGAAGCACAGAACCGACACTTCTTTCTCCATGTGCCTTCAAGTCACCAGGGGGGTCCCTGGGTGTGTCCCAATGAGAACTGAGCCTGTCCTCTTGGCCTATGATGTGACAGGCACTGAACAAGCTTGGGAGAATAGTTTCTGAAGACAATTATACAGGACATTTAGAATGTTTTACTAACATGGTTAGAAGATGACTTTGCAACTGTACGCGTATAGATGTTTGTAAAAATATGAGAGTGAAAATGAGTGTGTATAAATTAGCTAACATCTACTGCACACCTCCTATGTAGTAGGCCCTGAGGGCAGCATCTTATTATTAATAAATTTACTGTCTGTAACAACCCTATGAGAGAGGTTTGATCTGATCATTCACATTTTATAAGAGAGGAAAATGAGGCTTAGGGTTTATATGACTTGCTCAAGGTCACACAGACACAAGTGTCAGAGTAAACGTTCAAAACCTGAAGTGGCTTCCTATGGTGCCCCTGCATTTTCAACTATATCCTGGGCCCGCAAGCAGACATATACATGCACTCATTTGATGCATCAATGCCGTGTATATATTTGGGCTTGTGTTCCTGCATTGTACAACCTATCTTCAAATAATAACTATAGCGGTGGCTAACACTTGCTAGGAAATATACTAAAAGTCTCAAGTGCATCATTTCATTTAATCCTCACATGAATTTTATCTGATTCATATGATTATTTCTCTCTAATTACACACAAGAAACCAAGGTTTGGAGAGTCTAACTGACTGCCCCATGGGAATGAAGGAATGAATGGATTTGAGAGATGTTTTCATGGCAGATACGATTACCTATTGAACAACTTACATCAGCGGTTGACGGAGTTTTTCCACAAAGGGCAGATACATAATATTTAATAAATATTTTAGGCCCGGTGGACCAAGAGACAAAATTGAGTTCTGCAACACCTGCAGTGCATCTTACAAGGGTATATGCGAAACTTAGTACATGTAGAATGTAAATGTCTTAGCACAATAACTACAAAAATGCCAGGAAGGCTAAAAAAAAAAATAAAAATATAAAAACTTTTCTTTGCTTGCCGTATGAAAACAGGCAGCAGGATGGATTTGGGTTTTGGGCTTCCCCATCCCTGACCTAACCAGGAGTTAGTTAGAGAAGTTGCTGACTGGGAGGCACTGGATTGGGATTTGGAAAGACAGATGGATTTGAGATAAGAGGTGGAAAGCAGGGCATAGGCACCCCGTTGCATGTTGAGGACGGTCCATTTCCAACCCTCCCACCCCTTTCCTGGAGCTTACAATGTTCTGACTCAGGCGAGCCCACGACTGAGGTGGCTTTGAGTCCCAAACCTTCACACGCCTGAGTGTGGTGAGGGCAACATTGGGGACCTTGGGGAGCTCACAAGTCTTGAGACACGTGTCCCTCTACCCATGCCGGGGAAACTGGTTCAAATTCAGTTCACCCAGCCTGTTCTTTGCCTTTTCATGCCTTCTTCTCCCCAGCCCCTCTCCAGGTTTTCTCTGTGATGTAGATGCTCTGGGATTTAAACAAGGCAGGAGGCATTTACAAGCAAAAGAAGCACAGAAGCCCAGGCTGTGCATGTTTTATTTGATGTCCAGTGATGCTAACCATGCTCATTATGAGACCCATTGAATACCAGAGGCCCCTGAGATACGCAGTATATGAAATCAATGCTGTGCTGCTCATCTGAACTTCACCCCTGGTCAGCGCCAATGGCAGAGCGATGAGGCCACAGGTAGCTTCTCTGATTTGCCACCTTTGGAGAATCCAGAGTCAGCCACATGTTGGGGGTGAGGTGCATGTTTCCTCGTTTATTCTGACTATAAGTAGAGGCTTTTGACAGGCAGATCAGTCTCAGTGCCAGCACCCCCTGGATGGGGTGGCCATTCTTAGGAACAGTAAGTATTCTTTCCCCTTTCTCCTGAAAAGTCATGGTATAACGAAAAGCAACTGGGCAGAGTATTGAGAAGACCTGGTTCTCAGGCACCTGACTGATCCTGAACTTCAAGGTGACCTTAGGGCAGTGACCAGACCTCTCTTCTCATCACTCTTCTCATCTATAAAATGGCGAAAAACACCATCACACAATCTGGGGCCAGTTTTCAGATGGCAAAGTTACAACCCTTCTTGGTTTTAATGGGCACAAACCCTCCACTGAAATTTGGTTAGAGATGAGGTTAAACCCCAAGCTGTTTCAAGTCTGCTAAAGGCTATGCAGAAATAAAGAGAAGAGTCTGGGCTTTCTGACTCCAACTCCAGTTATCATTCCCACTACACAAAGAATAACAATCCCTGTAGTTGCCTTGCCTACCAGGCCTGTGTTGAGTTTCAAAACCACGTGCAAGCAGGCAGAGCAGGGCAGAGCTACGGCGCAGCGAGGCTGTTGCACTGGACAGAGCCGTACAAAGGCAGAAAAGGGACTAAGAATGGACTTTGGAGCCTCAGTGCCTTGTTCAAATTTAGGCTCCATGACCAAGTAGCTGGGTGAGCTTGGGCAAGTGAATTAACCTCTCTGTGCATCTGTGTCTACATCTGCAAACAAAGACTATGATAGCAGCCTGCCTTTCATGGTATGGTAGGGATTAAATGAAACCATACATCTAAGGCCAGGCACAAGACACTCTGTACATAATTGTTGCTGCTGCTATTATTATAATTCTTTGTTATTTGACATCCAGCTCAAGTGGGGGTTTCTTCAATGACAAAAGAAAGTGTTCACCCTGCAGAGTCAAAGACTGGATTTCATACTTCTAGAAAAGCATGCAGAAAAAATGTATATAAATAAGCTTGCAAATGCCCCAAATGGTAAACTTCTCTTTCACTACATCCTCCCTCCGTCCTTGGAAGCTCAAAAGACTTGGCATCTTTTACAAGCACAAAAATCTCAGCACAAGAATCCAATAAGCAAAAATTTCTGTCACACAGATACTGACAAGCAAACCTGTAGGGAAGACACGATTCACTCCCGGCAAGCACAGAGCATTACTAGAGCCACTTTTTTAATGCAAGAAAGACATATTTTTCTCCTTTTCTTTCTAACAAGATGCCCTATTGCTCGGCCTAGTTAAGGATGTGATATTGCAAAAGAACTTGGCATCTTTGTCCCTCTGGGTTTTCTGTAAGGAACAGGAAGGTGGCAGAGAGGATGAGAGAGGATGCCCCAGGCTAGACCCAGTAGGCCCTCACACCCAGCCTACACAGACTGGAAGCCCCTATGGGGGGAAGAGAAGTCTAAAAAGGGCAACTGGCCACCCCCAAACCTAACTGTCTGCACATCACCCCCTGTATCACGTCCTCAATTCATTCTGTACCATCTGGACCAAGGTCTGCTAACTGAGTTAGGCTTCTCATCTACTCCAAGTCACTTGACATGTGACATGCCAGGTAAAAGATCTCTTGGTGATATCAATGATCAAGGAGCTTCACAAAAGCTGAGAGAGGCTTGTTGGGGAAAATATGGAAAGAACTCTGTGCAAACCTACCCAGAAATGGCCTCGGCAAATACAAAAGGAAAAAAGTAGAAGCCACCTAAGCATCTAGCAATAGGAGATCCACATTTAAGTCAGTGCCCTCAAATGTGTGCACTGAATGTCTCTGCTGAAATTATTACACATCAGCTGGGAAAAAAATGGATTATAAAGTTTTGCATCCAAATACGAGGCCAGACAATTAAGTTTGTGAACTAATCATAGGAAAGGTGCTACATACCCCATTGCCAAATATCACTGTAGTCACCTTTAAATTACTCCCTTTGGGAAGCTATGAACTGATGTCAGTGCCTAGTGTACCATTCAAAGCCATTTTGGAACTCTTTTTCTGTAAGTGCCATCAGAGCTATTATTGTATGAGGACTGCCAATTAAGTTCTCGAACTCAGCCCAGAAAAAGTGCTTTGAAGCATGGGGTAGGTGCTGACATCAAACATAGCTTTCCAAGGGGAGAATTTCAAAGGTGACTGTAGAGACATTTGGCAAGGAGACATATAGCACTTTTTTTAGGATGAGTTCATAAACTTAATTGCCCAATCTCGTATGCGTGAGAAATACCTAAGTCTGCATCTCGGTTTGGTTGCCCTGACTATTTAATGTACTCATGTGTTGCTGTTGGCTGGCCTACTTCCACCCAGATCCAGTCCCCTCTTTCCTCTGCATCATTCTGTCCTGCAGGCTTCTGGTCCCTACAGACTTTTCCCAGTCTCTCTGGCTAACTGGTTTCAGCCGATAATAAGGACCCCAGCCGAGGTGTTTATCCCTCTGTGCTTTGGGAGGCAGCTATGGCAGTGACCTGGCTTCTGTGTAATCCCAGCTCTCATGGGACAGTATCCCCACCTTGGCCTTAGTCGCCTCCAGACAGTCCCTGCTCTGGTCTTGGATCCTGACCCTAGATAGCTAGGCCATGACGCTTGCTGCTGACAAGAAAAAAGTAATATAGAAGAAGAGGGAATAGTTCATTGCATCTGGGTCTGGAGGATCTCGAGGAGAAGGTAGAAATGCAGAACAGGATAAAGCAATCACAATATGGGACTTCAGAGTGGGGGGAAGAGGATGAACTAAGGCATGTCTAGCCCTGTTGCAAATTGGGTTTCCTGGGAAGATCCTGAGACCAATTTTAGCTAAGGATGTTTATTTGAGCGTCTTGAGAATCAACACCCATGGAAGGGAGCTAGATCGGGCAGAGGGGCAGGTCCAGCTGGGTTGCAATGCCAACATAGGTCTCAGCTGAGCCCAGAAGAAGCTCTGAGGCTGAGATAGCCCTTCAGAGTTATCCCAAATGAGGCAGACATTCTGAGTTTTTAGAACCCAAGTTTATCAGTCATTAGATGCAGGTGCCATGGAAGGGAGGCATGCCCTTGGGGAGTTGGTTTAATTATTTCTCCAACAGTGGTAAAAATAAGTCCTTTATTCCTGAAGGGACCTGAACAACACATCCCAGAAAAGCCCCCTCCCCATTTTAAGTTCCAGTAGTGATGCATGTGGGATTGCCCAGCACCCACCTAGGACAAAGCTGCATCCACGTAGACTTGTGGCCAGCACAGTTGAGCTAACATAGACCTAGAGATCAAACTTTTCCAAGTTGCTCCTGGTTCCAGTGTGGAGAGGTTAGAACCAAGGAACTCCTGGGCAAAGAACTCAGCCACATTGAGAACCAACAGGGTGGAAATGAACTGCCACCATACTGTGGGAAGACAGTGCAAATGCAGAGACTCAGAAAGTCTGCTGAGAGGCTATGTCAAGGCATAGGCTACAGTCAAGTATCTGCTCATTCTAGAACTGCCCATGGGCTTCAGCTACACATGTGAGAAGGGAAAACAGCAACCAGAAAGACAGAAGACATTGCCTGGGCTGCTCTAGAACCAAGGCTTCCCTTTCCCACAAGAGTTCATATAAGCCACAGACTTTTGTTCACTCAGCTAGACACCATCGTGGTGTGGAGGCAGGAAGAGGAAAGACTGAATATATTTATTTCCAAGGAATTGTACATTATGTGGAGTGATTAATATGAGAACAGATATCTTAGTAATATACGCAGATGGAATAAACATACTGGATTTTAGCGTGAGCAAACTCTGAAGTCCTTCTGTAAGACTGAGCTTTGTTGACTATGCCAAATTCTGTGTGAATGAACCAGGTCTGTGAATGGCTGCCAGTGAAATAAAAACACAGTCAACAGTGGCTTTGAAAAGAAGGAAAGAAGTCCAGAAGTATTCATGGGAGCATCATCACATCCAGGATCCAGGCTCCTTCCATCTTTTTGCTCCTCCATGTATATTTCTTATTCACAGTCTATTACATGATTCAAGATAGCAGCATCTACATTGTAGGTACCAAGATGGGACAAGGGACAGAAAAAAGACAAAGGCCATGCACCAGCAGTCCCATAAAGATGGATCCTGGAAGCTGCCCCAGGTACTTCCCCTTACATCTCAATGGCCAAAACTTAGTCAACATGTCTACATCTTATTGCAGAAGAGGCTGAGAAATGACCTAAATAGTGTGCTTAGGTAAATCTCCCAGTAAAGTGCTATGGAAGAAGGCAAACATGGCCATCAGAAGACAGCTAGCAATCCCTGCTTTGTCATCTGACTTAATTATAACACTAAGAAGTGTATTATTCCCATTATACAGATGAACAAGCAGAACTCAGAAGCACCAAGCTTCTAGTTGATTATAAATACCACTGGTTCAGTTTTAGTCTTTTTTCCCCAGAGTCTGTACTAACCACAGGTCACATGTTCAGCTTTTGGGGAGTTAATTTTCCTATTACTTTGGAGTTAAAAAGACAATTTCCTTTGCCTCTCCTGGATGACCTTGTTCTTTCTCCATAGTAGTCCTGTCTTCATAAGGACTCTGAGATCTGTTTGTTTTGCAATTACCATGGGGTTAGGGGGGCTCTTGTGGCATTTTTATAGGCAAGAGGGACAGGCACAAATCCTCAGCCCTCCCCTAGATTCTCTGATTGTCATTTTCTCTAGCTTTAAAAGGACATTGCATAATAGCCATTACTTAGGCACCTTTCCAAAGTACTTCAACTACATTAATGCAAAAGGACCATGTGAGGAAACAGCCCCAGATGTCACATGCCAAGGTACAGAGAGAAACAAAAGAAGCTGGAGCTTCCTTTATTGAGATCTGCTTGCTGAAAGGTGCCACATGAGCTTGCAAATTATGCTTAATACCCACTCTCCCAAACCTGGGGCCAATTCAACTAGTGTTATAGTCATAAATGAGATTTAGCCCATTGGGCTCACATAAATATTTGTAGAAAGTCTTCAAAGCTTCTGTTAAAAAATATGTATGTGTATATATGTGTGTGTTTATTCCATGAAAATCTGAGCAACTGAAAGTGACTAATCATGTTCACTTTTGTATCTATGCCCTGTGTGTGTGAATACTCCAGACCAGACCATTTCTGGCCCTTCCAAAAGGAAAGGTATTAGTCTAAATGAGAAGGTGGAGGGTGATGACATCGGTTGTCACTTTTCCTGTGGTAAATCAATACCTGTCTGTTGCTTTCATTGGAATGGCATTCACTCAGAGTTCTTGGGTAATGCCACCTCCTTATTCACTGGGGCACCACTCTAACCCCTATTCTCGGTCTGTGTGTTGGGACAAGGTTGAAACTTCTTCCTTGAGTTTGGATAATTGGTGTTATCCATCTTCTGGGGCCCAATGCTAAATTGAAGGAAGGGCATATGACCCAGGTCATTGTAATAAGATTAAGTCTTATGGCTTTTGCTACAACTCTAGGGGGAAAAGGTGTCTCACTGTATCCCCCTTGATGCGGCCTGTTCCCATGCTGGCTGACCCCTCATTCCTTGAGCACTTGAGACTCCCCAGAAGATTTCCTTTAATGCTTTGAACCCTTGCATGGAGCACATAGATGTGCTGGGGTATAAATGCTCTTGGAAGCAGCCCCCAATGGTGAATGGGAGTCAGAGAATCAGTAACATAGTTCCCTTGTCCCTGCAATGAGATGTGTGTTCCACTTCCCCCAGAAACCCCCAGGAGAGCGTGGTTTATATTGTTTCCCATACACAGAGGTGTCAGTAGGATTGAACATCAATTGTTTGCTGTGGTAACCCCTCCTCCCCTTCCCTACTCACTTCATCATTCCCTTGCCAGAATTTTCTAGAGTCATTTCCCAAATGAACCACTTGGACTTGAACCCGTATCTCAGAGTCTGTGTCTGAGGGAACCCAGTCTAAAAGACAGAGCCATGTGGACATGATGGGGGTAAGAACCTGCCTGAAGATGCAGTCAGCACAGAAGAGGTTGTGCTACGAAACAGAGGCAGTGAGAGACGTTTTCCTGGTGGCACTCAATTGGGCGTCTGGTTCCAGCCATGCCTGAAGGTCGTGGTATGCTCAGCCTTGCCCTTAGATGACGTACATAAGAGGTGTGATCCCACAGTTTTATTGTGACTCTTTTCATACTTCCTTTACATGCTGCCCTTTATGGCCCCAAATAGCTATTCCTACTGTACTTGCATTAGCTTATTCGATCTGAGGATGTGAATTCATTCCAAAGGCTACTGGACCTCGCCTTTACCCAGAGAGGGTTAAAGCCACCAGGGTGGCACAGTTCAAATCCCTCACTGTAATTTCATGCAAATAACCTGCTGGCAGCTTCCTTTTCACTGTTGTGCTCTTGTCTGCCAGACAATTTCAGGCCCGGGCTTCCCCCAGGAGATGTTAACTCATAGCCCCTTATCTGCTTGACTAACTGTCATCTTGACACATCACTGAACTGGTGATGAAGCCTTTAATTAGTACATGTCTCCAGGCCCCTCCTATTGCCACCTCTTCTTCTACTTCCCTTGCCTGTGCCTCTCTCTTCTGTTCTCTTTTACGTCTCCAGTAAGGAAACCATCCCTGCTATTCCATGCTGAGCGCCTTGTGATGGATCCTTCTGTTTCATCCTCTCATCAACCCTCTGAGATGGCAACCAGGACCCTCAGTGGAAACTGAGGGTAGCCCGGAGAGGCTACATTTCCTGGTGCTGGCCCCAGACAAGGCTTTGTTTGAGTCCCAGTTCTTTTATGTGCTACTTTGCAAGAGCTATCTAACCTTTTATAGTTTCCTTTTCCTATAACAGGAAGGTAGGAATACTGACCTTACAGGCTTGCAGTGACGATTAAATAGAATAATTCTTGCATAGTAGTTTGCTAAGTGTCTGGCACATAGTAGATTCTCAGAAACACATATGTCATTGTCACCATCATCATCCTCATTGTTCATCCTTGAATCCAAAAATATATGTGCACAATGTATGGGTCTACCTGTGTGCATATTCAGTTATTTGGGATATAAGAAAACTGTTTCAAAATGGCAATAATAATAGCCCTTTTCTGAGTGCCTTATACATGTTAAGTTATTCAATTCTCACAACAACTGATTAAAGTGGTTCTGACATTATCCTAAATTAACAGCTGAGGAAACTAAGGCTGAGAGGGATAAAGGAATGTGTCCAAAAACATAGAGCTGATAAATGACAGGGCCAAAAATGTAACTCACCATTTGGTTCCAGAGCCAGTGCCCTTAACCTTCTAGCTATTTAGCCAAGACAGGATGGGTGTCTCTCACGGGTTCATCAAGCTCAATGGAGGCAGAGGTCGTTCTAGAATCTGCATTTTCTGAATCACATTGTGGTGTGTTGTCTACTTCAAACAACAACCTGTCAGGTCCCTGTATGCCTTGAATTCAAAGAGGTTCACTTTGTTTGGTGACACTTACACATTTAAATGCTGTCTTAGAGTAAGGACCATTCACTTCTCAAATATTTGTCAGCAGGAAATAGGGCAAGGTATGTATTTGACATAAAAATCAAAAATACAGATCCATCTTTACAGAATGGACCCCAGGAACCCTGAAGAGTGAAGTTAGCCCTGAGCACTGTGGGGTCCACACAGATTCATATAACAATCCCAGATATTCAAAGAGACACGGGAGGGAAGGGGGAGGTACAGATCCTCCTCTGCTCTCCTGTCTAAAAATAATAACTGTCTCTTATCAGAATGAAGAGTCTGCAGAGACGCCATGCTCCAGGGTAGCCTAGGGTTATGTGCATTGGGAAAAACAAAGCACCCCAAGGAAGATCCTGGAAGACCTGGCTTCTTCCTGTGACACCTGATCCCTGGAGTAGAAAGTCTTCTCTCTCCTCTGGTGCTGGTAATGGAGAAATCACATGAAAAGTGGGATAGTAATAACTATTATCTCATTCAGTTAAGGGATCATTACATGATACAATTCACGTAAAGAAGTTAGCACAAGTTGTTCATATAGTAAATGCTCAAAAGTTATTTATTGTTGTTGTTACATCATAATTGTCTCTGTTGAACAGTTAATATTTGTAAATTGTAAATTAGTATTTCCTTTATTAATACAAAAACATTTATTAAGTACCAGCCAAGAGCTACACCTTGAATATTCTCTGGTAAATAAGTCAGACAAAGTCCCTTTCCTCAGGGTGCTTATATTTAGTTCAAAACTACCCAAAGGAACTTTCTACGATGATGAAAGTGTTCTGTGCCTGTGCTGTTCAGTAGAGCAGCCTCTAGTGTCTGTGACAACCGAGTTCTTGGAATGTAGAGGGTGTGATCATGAAACTGGATTTTAAAATTTTATTTGGTTTTAAAGTTTTAGTTAAATTTTAATGCCTGTGTTTGCTGGAGGCTACTCTATTGCATAGTCTAGTCTAGTGGGTGCAGGTAGATAATTATTTACAAGGTAAAAACTGATATCTAATATAGGAACCAATTGAGTAGCAAAGATCTATTGAGTGTCAGCAAACTGTGAAGTGCTGGAGGTTTAGTGGTAAAGAAGATGAACACGTGCCTGCTCTGATAGTAAGATATTTAAGCTAAGACCCAAGTGGGATGTTTTTTGAAGGGTGGAAGGAAAAGTATTCCAGGTGAAGGGAACAGCAACATGGTGGTCATAAGGTAAGAACATGCCTGGGATGCAAAGGGAATCAGGAAAAAAGGCAAGAAAGTGTAAATCACGGTAAGAGAAAGAAAAGGAGAGGGTGGCCTGGTGTCAGAACGGGCAAGGACAGACCACAGAAAGGCTTCGGATTCTATTTGGACTATTTTGCATAGAGTGCTGACATGATGAAAACTATAATTTGAAAACATCGCCTTGCTGTTCTGTGAACGAATAGACTGTCCAGAAACCAAAATAGATCAACAGTTGAGAAGTTATTGGATTTGTTGAGGTAAGTGATGATATTTTAGAGTAACATGCCTATATCACACTCAGCACAACACCTAGAACCAAACAAGGATTTGAAAAATAACTATCTTTTTTCTTTTCTTTTTCTTCTTCTTTTTTTTTTTGGAGGCTACTTATTTCTCATGATAAAAGCAATAGTTTACTTTCATAGTAGAAACACCTCTGTGAATCTCAAGAATTCCAGGGCTTCTAGACTCAAGTTAGGTGGAGTCTCTCTATTTAAGTAACTCAAACATAACTGGCGATAGAAATCTGATGTTCTAAAAACTGAAAAGGTCCCCAGCTAGGGCCTGACCAGTGTCTGATGGGAACATTCCCTCCCTGAGAGCGCTCTTAGCTCAAAAGAAAGCAGAAGCCACTGAGGAAGACGCTACGCTGCTCATTCTGCCAAAGAAACCTCCTCTTGGGAGTGACTGCTGAGCTTTCTCCATTTGGAAAACATTGATGCATCTTCCAGGAGAAGATGAAGCCCTAAACACACACAGATGGGCAGCCTGCACTCTGGCCCCACCATGTCCTCACAGGAAGGAAATGAACATGGGTGCGTCCCAAATGCAACGAATAGACAGGAATATTTTTTGGCAGACGAGAAGAGGGGCACAGTGGGAATTGGTTGCTGGAGGTCATTAATTTGTCTTCAAGATAAGGAACCATCCACGGTGTGAAATGCCACATCTTTTCTTGAAGGCGCTAAATGGTGTTGGAGTTGCCCCCAACAGCCTAGTTCTTGCCCCGTCCTCCCACCCAATAACCACTATTGTTAGGCTCTAGTGACTCCAGGCGTTAGAAGACCTCCTCCCTGATGCCGGCTGAACCCAAGCACTTCTCCAGTTAAACTATAAAATTAGAGGCCAAACACAAAGACAAAGAGGAGAAAGCAAAGAAAAGACTGCTTGGCTATTGCACGATGGCAGGGAATTGGAAAACACGCTTTACTTTGGCCGCGATTAATTATCCTTCATGGGTTGCTTTTATTGCTGTTTTTTAAAAGCTACCCTGAGCATAAATGCAAAATGAAGAAGTCTCTCAATTTCCCACACTGAGGCCATAGCATTACCCTCTTCATGTGGACTTTGTGACTCCACGCAACAAAGAGGTGCAACGTTCTGCAGCCGCAGTAAGTAGCTTCTCCAGAAAATGGGAGAAAACATATCTGCTTTATAGTTCTGTAGTATAGGTCAATGTGAAAATGTATATAGTAGTTCAGCACAGAACTGACACACAGTGGGGTTCACCAAAGTGGCACCAGATGCTGCCTACACACTAAAGTATCAGAGTAGCAATTACTAGGTCAATACTCAGAGCAATGCTTTCCATATCATAGGCCCATGGTGCATGTAATACTGGAATTAAATGTTCACAGATGCCCAGAGACCAAACTTTCAAGACCAATGCATTTTTCAGATGAGAGGTTAAAAGTCACTTTTGTGCAATACTCAGATTTGGGTTTGAACAGCAGTCTGACTGGTTATGATGTTCAGGATTCCAGGCTTTACATTGCTAAAGTGGGGATAACAATATATCCATCCCATCTTGAAGTGCTGTGTCTAAGTCTTATGTTTTACAGAGCTTTGTAGAACAATAATTGCCAAAGTCATTATTAGTAATTTAACATCCATTTTGCAACAATATAATTCTCAAGACCAATAGCAAAGTCCATGTGTATACGTAAGCAGCATTGATAACATTTGGTGTAAGATTCAAGAATAAGGAATACCTGAGTAAAAGATTATTATCAGCTGTACACATTCATCCATTTAAAAGGCTGGGTACTGTGGCTCACACCTGTAATCCTAGCACTTTGGGATTCCAAGGTGGAAGGATGGCTTGAGGCCAAGAAGTTCAAGACCAAAATGGGCAACAGAGTGAGACCCCCATCTCTGCAAAAAATAAAAAACAGTTAGGGTATTTTGGCGCATGCCCATTGTCCCAGCTATGCAGGAGGCTGAGGCAGGAGGATCTCCAGGCCGTAGTAAACTGTGAATGGGACCACTGAGTAACAGAGTGATTTTATATATATGTATGTATATACATATATATGTGTGTGTGTGTGTGTGTGTGTGTGTGTGTGTGTGTGTGTGTGTGTGTGTGTGTATCCCCCTACCATGTACCAAGCACTGGCCTAGGAGCCAGAGATACAGAAATAAATATGGCATGCAAGGTCTCTGGTTTCATGCAATGGTTTTGGAAGATGAAACCACAAATAGAAAAATCATGCAGGGTGCACATACTGAACTGACCATTCTAAGAAAGACCGCAGACTACACATGGGAGGGAGGATGAAGAGGTGGATGGAGAGACAGTTGAAGGTGTGACTTAAATGGGTAGTCAGGAGAGGTCTTTCTGGTCAGATAACATTTGAGCACTGGCTTGGATATGGGGTAGGGGGCAGAATGTTCCTGGAAGAGGGAACAGTCAATGCAAAGACCCTGAGGCTGGAGAGAAGCAGACAAAATGGAAACCCAGGTGTACTCCAGGAGAGCTGAGCCAGCCTGTCTGGGGAAGGGCCTGGCGAGCCACAGTACATGTTGCAGAGCAGATGCAAACCATGCTTGGTAGCACCATCCAGCTGAGATGTGCCCAGAGGACCCAGCTCTCATTTTTAAATGATTTAGGGATTCCAACCAGCAGCCTTTTAGTCTTTCTGAAAGTCAGGCCCTTGGTGTCTGTTAGAAATGGCAGTGTCAGGTCAGAAGCGACCAAGACCCCAGCCCCAGCCCCCCTCCCCATGAAAGAGTTTCTGCCCTATGCCTTTCCTGAGACGAGATGCCAGCAACTCCCAGGACTACCTCCCCAGGTTGCATCATCAGGGACGTGAAGGGCCAGAGCACCCCAATTAGCAGCCCTCTGCTGCCCAGATAGTTGGGGAACACAAGAGGACAGAGTGGTCAGCAGTTTGGGTGGCTTTCCTGGAGCAAGCCTCTCTCTCTGCTCAGTAGAAAGCCAGGGCTGGCCTGGGAGTCACTGTTTCCCTCTCCAGAGCTGCAACCCATCACCTTCTAGAAACTCGGAGTTCCCTTTGAAGACCAAAGGTCCGAGATGTGCAGAAAAGGATAATTTAATAAAATGTGTCTCTTTCTCATGTTAGTTCTCATTTGGGGGTTCAGACACCAATTGGAATTATAGGAAGTAGGAATGTGCTCAGAGGCTGGATTCCTAAGTACGTCCAACCAGAAACTGAGGATGTCTTCACACAGGGATGGAGCCAAGTATCCCCAGCACTTGCAAAGCGCCAGCCACTATGCTAAGTTCTTTTCATGCCAAGTTCCCCCTGACTGCTTGTGAGATGCCTTCTGCAGAGGAGGACATTGAGGCTCTGAATTATTAAGTAATTGCCTACAAGTCACATTTTTATTAAGACAGAGTCAGAATTTTCAATGAAGCAGTTTGAGCCTATAACCTTTGTATATTCAAATGCTGCTCCCAGCTTCCTTTGTCTCAGTCATGTAGGACAGAGGATGCCATGGTTCTCTTGTGAAGGACAGGATAATAAATATTTTAGGCTTTATCAGCCCTACAGTCTCTGACACAGTACTCAAATACAACTTTCTGCTGTTATAATGCAAAACCAGCCCATAGACAGTCTGTATTCTGTGGCTGTATTCCAATAAAACTTTATGAAAACAGGTAGCAGGCTGGGGTTGGGCCATGGGCTGTGTGATACATGGTCACCCACTGTGCCATTCTTAGGATATTGCTCAGTCATTTTTAGTACATTGGCTTACCTTGTCATACTTGCTGCCTCATGGTCACAAGATAGCTGCAGAAGCTGCAGATATGCCATCCCCAAACCTTTAGAAGCAAGATAAGTTTGTCATTTATTTTAACTAGGAAGGGAAGCCTCCTAACTCCACCAGTCTTCATCTTTCATTTTATCAGTCAATGCTGAATTCTATGTTCATTCCTAAATTGATCACTGGAAAATGGAATAGAATTCTATGAACCTATAATAATATTATTCTCATCCCTAAGACTTCAAAAAGATTCCACTTTTCCTCCAACTCTATGGAAGGTTATTACAAAATCAGGTTATCTTGGCATAGAAGGGGACATGAGGTATTTGGGCAAGTGATGACATCTACTACACTCACAATCATTTTAAGAAAAGATTCAGAGTGGGGGTCCAGGCTGCTGGTGCTCCAAAAACACCTTGGAACTTGTGCTAAGCCTCTGAGGTATGAGGTGTGGGGATAGCCGGGAGCTGAGGCCACATTCAGGAGTCTGTCGCTCATTCTTAATACCCCAGCTTTAGAGGAGCAGGTGTTAGCCCCAGAGCTGAGGCTGGAGGGGCCCTTGGGTAGGAGGAGGTGAGGAGACACGTATGAAAGGGAAGGAAGAGTTAGCCAGCAGGTGTGGCCCCTCCCTGGCTCTAGCAGTGAGATTCCTGTGGTTTGAAAATGCTACAGTTTCTCCCATTGGCATATCAGAGGACAGCTGAGGCTTTTCAGAGCCTGAGCTTAAAGTGATTGTTGGGCACAATCTACCGGAATTTGAATCACCTCAGTCCCTACATGCAAACCAGGTCTTCTGCTGTAAGGGATTGAGTGTGAAGGGCTCTGAAGCATGTCTAAGCCAAAGGAACCCCAGGAAGCTCACACGTTCCCTGGAACATGGGGGAACCTGCAGCCTCAAGCCCACATCTATCCCTCCAGATCCCCAAGTGCGGCCCTCCAACCAAATCCAAACTTCACAGAGCAGGCTTTGTTTTGGGAAACTTGCATTCAGTCAGAAGGCCACTGTGGCCCCAGCCCCACTTGGATAAATGCATTTTGCAATTTAAGGATGAAAGAAAACGAGAGATGTACATTAGACACTTGGCATTCATTCACTCAGTGACCACTTGTTGAGTACCTACTATGTCTTAGGCATTACTCTAATTCAGGAGCGAAAAACTAACAGGTGAAAATCACATTCATCAGGAAGCCTACTTTCTGGTGGGGGAAATAGGCCACACAATGAGAAAAATTAATCCTTGTTGCCTTGAGCTACCCACACATCTCCTCTTAACCTATTTCCCACCTATAAAAATAGCTCTCTGTTACTCGATACTCAATGTGTGCCAGGCTATGAGGGTTAGTTTTATGTTTCAGCTTAGTTGGGTGGCTGTGCCCAGGTAATTATTTGGACAAATATTATTCTGAATATTCCTGTGAGGGTGATTTTTCTGGGGGGGAAGGATAAGATGAACATTTAAATAAGGAGACTTTGAGTAAAGCAGATTCCCCCACCCCCATCATGTGGTTATTTTCCTGACAGTGGGACATCTCAGGGGATAAAACCACAATGGTGTGATGCTTCAAGAGTGAGGTTGCTGGGGCGCCACCTGTGGTTCAAAGGAGTAGGGCGCCAGCTCCATATGCCAGAGATGGCAGGTTCAAACCCAGCCCTGGCCAAAACCTGGAGAAAAAACAAACAAACAAACAAACAAACAAACAAACAAAAAACAGGAAGAGTGAGATTGCTGTAAGCACTGTCTCTGATACTGGGCCTCCACAACCTCTCCTCCTCCAGGGGCCATGGAGGGGACAGCACCTGTGATAGTCTCTATGAACCCCAAGGCTCTTTCACTTGAGCATTAGACAGGCTTAAAAAATAACTCCTGAAGGGAATAATGTGGGCTGGGGGCTGAAGGTTGGATGATTTTTAAGAGCTGGTATTGGCAGGCACGGTGGCTGAGGGAGTACTCTGGGAGGCCGAGGCAGGAAGATCACTTGAGTTCAGGAGATTGAGACCAGCCTGAGCAAGAGTAAGACCCTATCTCTACTAAAAAAAGAAAAACTAGCCAGGTGTGGTGGCAGGAGCCTGTGGTCCCAGCTACACGGGAGGCTGAGGCAGGAGTATAGCTTGAGCCCAGGAGTTTGAGGTGAGCTAGGCTGACACCATGACACTCTACCCTGTGTGACAGAGGGGACTTTGTCAAAAAGAAAGAAAGGAAGGAAAGAAGGGAGTGAGGGAGGGGGGGAGGGAGGGAGGGAGGAAGGAAGGAAGGACGGGCTGGTTTCAATCTTGTGATAGTGCTCTCTTGG
>CAUYPK010145022.1:0-32289 GCA_963574355.1 Loris lydekkerianus
GGTGTCTCTCTAACATCAGACCCCAGCGGGATCACCCTATTGTTGCTGGATCTTTGTAGAGAGTGACCCTGTGTAGTTCCTCTTGGGCTGCTGTAGTTAGGGGATTCTGGTTGTGGAAGCAGCTCCGGGGTGTGACACACCCGGATTCAGCAACAGGGCTGGGGAGTGGTGCGCATGGGAGTGCCTGGGGCCCAGTGACTTTGGCACATAGAGCCCATGGCTCCAGCTGTCTCTGGGCAGGAGAAGGGCTCCGTGCAGAGGCAGGGAGGGCTTCAGACAGCATGCAGCTACCAGAGTTTCTGTCCAGACGAGCGGGCCGGTATGGAGGCAGGGAGGGTACAGGAGGGAGGACGCTGGGTTGCGTGGCTCCTGCAGTTCCTCGTCAGGGCATGTGGAGGCCTGGCGGGTGCTGGCCGCGGGTTGCGGTGTAGCTCTTATGGAGGTCCGGGCGGCGCCAAGCCCAGGAGTTGCTATGAGCTGTGACGCCATGGCACTCTACCCAGTGCAACAGCCCAAGGCTCCAGTGTGCCAAAACTGGTCTCACTCTGCCCCTGATGGTTAAGGCTGTAAGGCAACTCAGTCCCCGCCTTTAGGCTGCTCAGTGACTAGGTTACTAGCTCCCGCCTGATCCTTGCTCTGCGAGCCTGAGGGCAGAACTTGCCAGGGCAGTTCTGTCACAATGGCTCCCTGCGGCCCATAGCCAAACACTATTAGCTCCGTCCTGGTCAGCAGCTCTTTCTGGGGCCCTAGACAATGCCCAAAGTTCTCCACACTCCTTGCTCAAGCTCACCCCAAGGCAGTTTAACTGAGTGCCAAGTCCAGAAACACCGAAACAGTTCACAAGTAAGGCCTTTCTGGTTTGCAGTCTCACTATAGCTTGTACTTACAGCTGCCAGTGGGATTATGTCGATTGAACACATGCAACCACTTGCCAGTTTTTCACTGTTTTTGTTCTCCTCTTGGGGTCCAGAAGTCCCTTGCTGACTCCCTGTATCCTCAAAGGGATGATTATAGTCAGATACCCCTGCCAGAGATGCCTGGAGTCTTATCTCCCCAGACTTACCGTGCCCAGTTGCAGGGAATTTGTTACTCGGTTGCCATCTTGCTCCACCTCCTTTCCGAATATTGGTTTTCTTTGAATTATCCCAGAGCTCTCTGAGAGAGTGATCTGTTTGTTCGCTGCATTTCTCTTCCTCTTTGAGAGTTTGGGAGCATTCAAAAGCTTTGTCTTTGATGTCAGAAATTTTTTGTTCTGCTTGCTCCATTCTCTTACTTAGGGATTCTACTATGTTTCTGAGCCCTCTCTTTGAGGGCTGCAACTTCTTGTCTCAATGTGTCAAAATCTTTAGTCATTTGGTCTTTGAATTTGTTGAATTCTTGAGACATCTTTTGGATTACTGCTTGGAATTCTAATTCAATCTTATTTGCTATCCAGATTCTGAATTCGATTTCTGACGTCTCAGCTATTTGTTTGTGCATGGGATCTTGTGCTGTGTCTACCCCATTGTTCCTTGGTGGAGTTGATCTACTTTGATTATTTATGCCAGAGTTTTTCCCTTGATTTCGTCTCATAATTGTTTTTCACCATTGCCTTTGGCCTTCCTCAGAGTTGGGGTGGTGTTTCTCCGTGATTAGACCCTGGGGGGATCACACTATTGTTGCTGGATCTTTGTAGGGGGTGACCCTGTGTAGCTCTCCTGAAGCTGCCCCAGCCAGGGAGTTCTGGTTGTGGGAGCAGCTCCGGAGTGTGACACCCCCAATCCAGTAACACGGTGGGGGGTGGTGCACACGGTTCTGGGAGTGCCTGGTGCACAGTGACTTTGGCACAGAGGGCCCAAGTCTGGCCAGGAGAAGGGTTCTGTGCAGAGACAGGGAGGGCTCTGGAGGGCCCACAGCTACCAGAGTCCCTGGCCAGACAAGCAGGCAGTGTGGAGGCAGGGAGGGTACAGGAGGGGGACTCGGGGTTGCGCAGCTACCAGAGTTCCTGGTCAGGGCATGAGGAGGCCTGGGGGGGGCAGGGTAGCGGGTCCCAGCGCAGCTCTTACGGAGGTCCTGTCGGGTGCCGATCTCGGGTCCCGGCTCAGCTCTTCCGGAGGTCCAGATGGGTGCCGATCGCAGGTTGCAGGGCAGCTCTTATGGAGGTCTGAGCAGGTGCTGGTCACAGGTCCCGGGGCAGCTCTTACACAAGTCCTGGAGGGTGCAGATTGCGGTGCAAATGAAAATTATTTTAAACCAACCATGTAGTCTCTGGAAATACAGCATAGGTGCATACAGCAAATGAAAAACATTTATTCGAGAAAATCTAAAACTCAATAAGAACAGTGGTATTTGAACCAATACCCACACGGATTCTTCCTTTTCCTTCCCAGCTCAGCTCCACTCCAGGCTGCTGCAACCAAGAATATAGGGTCCCTTTCCCTGTCAGCTCCCAGTTGAAGGAGTATCTTCCTAGATGGAACATTTCTTATCCTGCCCCCTGGCTACTAAGCTAAGTTCTGGGAGAGTGTGGCCTACAGGTGGGGATTCCCTTTTTCTACTTGGTCCTCACTCATGGAACAGCATCTGTACCATGGATGGTGCAATGTCCCATTGCTCTGAGGCACAAGTTCTATGCTGGGGATGGGAAACAAAGAAGAACTGAGGCCCCACTCCACTTGAGTGTTCAGCTTCTAAAATAGGGATGTCACTGAGGAAAGCACATCATTGCCCCCAACTCCAGCTCTATAGCCATGGCTGAGATTTTGGTTCTGTGTAAGAAACAAACTATAAAAAGAGAGCTCTAAATCTTTCCCCAGAAGAGCTGATTTCATTTGCAACAGAGAGTGAAAATTCAAGCTACTTTCAAAAATGCGCTGAGGGAAGTTCTGATGAAAGGCAGTTGAAAAAAGATTGGTAGATTCATTGAAGATAAAGGCTAAACTTTAGGCCAGCTAGTTTGCCAGAGAGAACCAGGGAAAAGGACCTACTTGTTTTAGGAAATGTCTCAAGCACTGACTTCAGAAACTATCCCTTTAAAGGGTCTCTAATTTGATTTGCTAAGACTTGGAACAATTTATGCCCCAATAGAACAATCAGCTGGAAATTAGTGGAATCCAAATAAAATCTGGTATGGTCAGAGAAAGAGAAAGTTAAAGAGAGCTCTGCCAGAGTCACTGTCATCCCTGGATGCTTGCAGGCATACACAAGGCTGCACCTCCCACAAGGAGCAACATCAGAGCTTCCTACTGTGGGAGTGGGTAGGAATCACTAAAATAATTAGTCATCACACAAATAAGCAAACAAATAACAGTAGCAACTCCCAGAAGTAGAAGACCAGTACCCAGAGTTACTATGACATATTTTCTAAGAATATCTAATTTTCAACAAAAGAATCCTAACACATGCAAAGGAACAGGAAAGTATGACCAGGAAAAATAAAAGATGGAAAGCACATATCAGGAAAAAAAAAAAAAAAAAAAGTCAACTGAAACTGCCTGTGAGAGCAACTAGATGTTAAATTTGACAAATACTTCAAATTTGTCATGATAAATATATTCATAAAAACATAAAGGAAACCACGATTGAAGAAAAAAAAGAACATATGATGTCAATGTCCCATCAAACAGAGAATGTTAGTAAAAAGATGGAAATTATAAAAAAGAAATAAAAGGAAATTTAGAGCTATAAAATATCAATAATCATAAAAAGTAAGGAAAGGGAATAAAGATTCCATAGATATAACATTTTTATGTTTCACTGGAATTAAGTTGTTATACAGCAGAAGCTGATTATGAGAAGTTAAAGGATATATGGTAAATCCTAGAATAATAGATAAGAAAATGACTCTAAAAATATAGTGGAAAAAATCAATAAGGACATTCAAATGCTACATTAGGAAACATTTACTTATGGAAAAGAAAGCAGTTTGAGAATACTAGAGGTATAAACAACAACATGTAACATACAGAAAAAGTAAAATGGCAGATGTAAATCAAACAATAATGACCCTAAACATGAAAGAATTAAACAATACAATTGAAGGTAGAGGCTGTCAGACTGGATCTTAAAAACAGGATCCAACTGTATGCTGTCTATAGGAAGCAAACTTAAGATTAAAAGATAACGAACAGGCTGAAAGTAAAAGGATAGAAATAGGTGGGTCATGAAAACAGTGACCACTAGAAAGCTGGAGTGACTATGCTAATAACAGACTTTTAAGTGGACTTTTAAAAAATGTTACTAGAAATTAAGAGGGACATTTTTAATGATAAAAGAGTCATTCTGTCAAGAAGATGTAATGATTATAAGCATATATGTACCTTTCAAAGAGTACCAAAATAAAAAAAAATAAAAAAAATGCAAAAGCTGACAGAAACAAAGGGAGGAATATAGTCCAACCATAATAGAGATGTTTATACCCCATTTCACATAATGAGTACAAGTAATTAGCACAAGCTCAGTGAGAAAATAGAAGACTTGAACAAAGAAACAGAAGTCTCTACTAACCCAGATTAACCTGAAAGATACCAATAGAACATTCCACCCCCAAATAGTAGAATCTCTTTTCTTCTCAAGAGCATGATAATTTAGATATCATAGATAGATTTTCACAAGCCAACATGGAGAGTAAACAAACCAGAGTGGGAATGGTGGGGAGTATTTTCATCTTACAAGGTTGAGGGGAAGTAATAGTACATGGGGTGAAGATTAACTTTACAGAGAGAAGGTTATGTACTTTCTGACAGAGGGAGCAAAGAGAAAGGACTATCGTTTTAGGAAAGGAGGTGAAGCAGTTTAGGAGTCATTCCTTGAATGTACCTCCCGAGCTGTGGGGGTCTTGCCACTTCACAAACCACCACACTCCATAATAGATCATATGCTAGGCCAAAAAAATACATGAATAAATAAAAAGGATAGAAATAATATATTCTGTGACTATGTGCAATGAAATTAGAAATCAATAACAGAAAGAATTTCAAAACATGTAGAAATTAGTAACACACTCCTAAATATCCAGTGGCTTGAAGAGAGGAATGGGAATGCTTTGGGATGAATAAAAATGAAGACATCCTGTACTAAAACTTACAGGATGTAGCTAAAACAATCCTCAGAGTTGTAAATGCTTGTATTAAAAACAAACAAACAAAAAAAAAAAAACAAAAAAAGAATAGCAGACTAAACCTAGGGCCAGCAGAAAGAAAGAAATCATATTCAAATGGAAATTAAGGAACTGGGGAACAGAAAAACAATAGAGAATTCAGTGAAACCACAAGCTGATTTGTTGAAAACATCAACAAAATTGGTAAATCTTCAGCTGTAATGACCAAGAAAAAATCAACTAGACTTAGAAATGAAAGAAGGGGCATTACTACTGACCTTTTAGAAATGAAAAAAATTATAAAGGAATACTATAAATAATTATAAGTTAATAAATTAGATCACTTAGATGGAATGGACAAATTCCTAGAAAAGATATACACACTTGATTCTGATTCAAGGAAAAAATAAAGGGATAATCTGAATAGACCTATAACAAATAAAGAGACTGAATTAGTAATCAAAGAAATATTCTCAAAAAAAAGTCCAGGCCAAGATGGCTTCACCACTGAATTCTGCCAAACATTTAAAGAAGAATTAATACTAATTCTTTGCAAACTTTTATAAAGACTAGAAGAGGAGAGAACACATCTTAGCTCGTCCTAAGATGCCAATATTACCCTGATACTCTCCCTCATAACCTGATGTAAAGCCATCATGCCAAGAAAGAAAACTGTAGCACAATACACAATTGCAAAGATGTGGAAGAAATCCAAGTGCCCCTTAATTTATGAATGGATCATAAAATGTGGTATATGTATACCATGAAACACTATAAAGTCATTTAAAAAAAGATGGCGATCTAGAATCTTTTGTAACAACCTGGATGTATTGGAGACCATTCTCCTACGTCAATTATTGCAAGAATGGAAAAACAAATACCGCATGTACTCAGTACTAAATTGGAACTAGTTGATCAGCACAGTTGTGTGTGTATGAAAGCAAAATTCAGGGAAATTTAAGAGGGTAAGAAGTGGAGAGATGGGGTTGGTCAAATTCCTACTCAATGGGTACATTGTACACTTCCTGGGTAAAGGGGCACAAATATAACTGATTTAAAATATGCAAAAGCAAACTATGTGACCAAAATGTGTATACTCCCATAATATTCTAAAGTAATTAATTAAAAAAATAGAAAACAATAGACTGGTATCTCTCATAAATATGGATGCAAAAATTCCCCCAAATACTGTCAAACTACATCCAACAACATGTAGAGTTATACGTTATCATGACGTGGGAATCATCCTAGAATTGTGTATTTGGTTTAACATCTGTAGAATAAAACCCCCAAACCACATGATCATCTCAGTAGAACCAGAAGAAACACTGGACAAAATCCAACACCAATTAATAACAAAATCACTCAACAAACTATGAATACAAGAGAACTTCCTCAACCTGATAGAGGGCCATCTAGGAAAAACTCACAGCTAACATTATACTTAATGGTGAAAGACTGGGTAAGATTAGGACCAAAATAAGGACACTCTTGCCACTTCTATTCAGTATCGGAACATCTATCCAGGATAATTATTCAGGAAAAAGAAATAAGAGGCATCCAAAATTAGAAAGAAATAAGTAAAACTGTCTCTATTATCAGGTGTCACAATCTTGCATATGGAAAATCCAGTAAAAAAACCCTTAGAACTATTGAGTTCAGCAAGGTTGCAGGATACAAAATCAATATACAAAAATCAGTTGTATTCTCACATACTTACAATGGGCAATATGAAAATGAAATTCACATTTATAATACATGAATAAAATAGCTGGGAATAAATTTGATAAATGAAGTATAAAATTTATACTCACTGTCTCTCATCACCCCTATTAGGCGATTGGCTCCTTTTCACAGAGAGAAGTCCCTTGACTTTGGCAGACTTCTCAGCATTGCTCTATTGTACGATGCTGGCTCCCCTTACCTGCTTCCCAGTCACCTGGCCTACGTCTTTTCTGTAAGGCTTCTCTGAGCTGTCCTGCAGGGCTTGGCTGATGATTCGGGTTTCTGATTCATGGTTGCAGCTGACCGACTCAGCCATCTCTCTTGGGCACTCATGCCCCTGAAGGTCCCAGAGTTCCCTCCTCTTTCACTCCTGGTTTGCTGCTCATAGCCCTAGTACCCTCTTTTCTGGCTTCAGTCCACTGCTCTGTGGGGCCCTCTGTCAGAATGTAGCTTTTCCCCCAGCTTATTTGCTATGCCCCTGGTGTTTGCCCCCTGAGCCTCATAGTTCAGTTTTATCTACCACTTAAACATACGCGGTCAGACAATTCAGTTTACAAACTCATCCTAGAAAAAGTGCTACATAGCTCATTGCTGAGTGTCACTATGGTCACTTTTGAGGTGCTACCCTTGGGAAGCTATGCACAGACACCAGCACATAGTCCACCCTTCAAAGCCATTTTGGAACTCATTTTCTGGAATGGCCATCAGAGCTGTCATTGTATGAGGTCTGACAATTAAGTTTACAAACTCATCCAAGAAAAAGTGCTATATACCCACTGCTAATTATCACTATGGTCACCAGATGGCCCAGGGGAGTACTTCAAGGATAACTATAGCAATGAGGTACAAGAAGCACTTTTTCTAGGATGAATTTGCCAACTTGATTGTCCAACCTCTTACTCATCTGCAGCCACTGCCTCTCTATCTGGTCTACAGCTGCCAGGCAGTTAATTTGTCTGAAATTTAGCCAAACCTGACTTAAGCCTTTCTTTGAGGTCTCCTGGAGTTGAATGAAAGGCATGAAATGGTCTGTGAAACCTAGTGTATCAGATGAGATAATGTACATAAAAAGTCTTACACTGTACAGTGGGGCACAAATGTGAACTTTTGATGATAAAAAGCAACAGCAATATTGTTTACCCTACTCTGGGATGTGGGTTGTAGATGGCCAGGAGCACCAGATGAGGGACAGAGACTGATCAAGGACATAACAGATGAGACGTTTGCAGGCCAGGAAATCCAAGAGGTGTAAGAGGTCAGGACCAGGTCATTAGATGGGAAAGGAGCAGAGGTCAGAGTTCATCACATAGCCTGGATGTGAGGAAGAATCAAGGGGTTTCCTCTAGCAAGTCCTTTCAGCTCTATCCCCAAGAGATATCCAGAATCTGGCCTCATATCACCTCCTCCACTGTTACCACCCTAGTCCAAGCTGCCATAGCTCCTACTGGAATGGTGCAGTAGCTCCTATCTGGTATGTCTTATTGCATTCTCAACACAACAGCCTGCCAAAAGGTGAGCTACATGATATCATGTAGCTTCTCTGCTAAAATGCTTAATGTCTTCCCATCCTTCACAGAATGAAAGCCCAGATCCCTCTCACATCTCAGCCTCTACAACCACCTTATCTTCCTCTGTCACCCTGGGCTTCTTGCTGTTTCTTGACCCACCAAAGTCATTCCTGCCTCATGGCCTTTGCCCCTGTCCCCCTCCCCCGGAACCATCTCCTCTATGCAGCTCACCCTCTTATTTCATCCAAGGTCAAGGACAGGTGTCACTTCCAGAAGCACTTCCCAACCCCATCACTCTCTCTCCTTTCCCCAGCTGTATTTCATATAGCACTGAAATAAATATATAGTAAATATTTATTAGTTGATTTTTTATTTTTTATTAGTTTATTATCTGACTCTTCTACTACAATATTAAGTTCTGTGAGTGTAGGAATTTTTTCTCCCTTGCTCGCTGCTTGTATAGTGCCTTGCATTGTTGAATTAATGAATAGATGAATAAATATATAGGATAAAAGAGTTAAGACTCCAGCAAGAAGTCCAGATATTGATTAAGGGAGCAAAGTGTTGCCTTAATCCTGAGCTTTCTTGTGGTTGTGTAGGGACAAAGTGCTGTTCCCTAGGGTGACTGTCCTCAGGTTTGCTGGTGGAGATTATTGCTTCAAGGAGAGAGAGAACAAGAGGAGGCTGCCAGGCTCGTGCCCATTCTGGAGCTGGGCTAATTTGGGAATTCCAAGGGCAAGTCAAGGACCCAATGGGGAAGCTTCACGAATGAAAACATTTTTATTAAATTCTCTCTCCAGGGACTCCATTTCTCTGGGATATGATTTTTAGACTCTTTGGGAAAAATTGATCTTCATCATTTCCCCTTTCCCTTGGGGTACTTCCTGGGCAAGCCCAATTGCTTTTAAATGTAGGGCAAGGTAAAACATCATCGTGGGTAAGAGCTTGGGTACTAGGCCTAACTGGAGCTCTATATTTTCTTTCTAGCGGTGTGGCCTTTGGCAAGTTCCTTAAATTTCTCAGAGCCTTCCCACCTCATCTGCAAACAGAGGATTATGACTATGCCTTTGCCAGGGATGGTGTAGGGATAAAATATGGTCATGCATTTTAAATACTGCACTTGATCTTAGCCAAAGGCCGAGAAGCAATAGTCATGCATTTTAGGCACAACATTTGGCTCAGTGTTATGTTTGGCAAATGTTCAGTTATTCTCCTTGTCAGGGCCAGGAGTGCTAGATGAAATAATTCTTGTTTGGGACAGCTCCTCAGAGTTCGCACCTACAGAACTTCTAGAGGTTAATGTGCATACTTAGGGGGTAGGAGGACAATCTTGTTAAAATGCAGATTCTGTTTCAGAAGGTTGGGGAGGGATCTGAAATTCTGCATTTCTAACCAGCTCCCAGATGATGCTGGTGCCACAGACCAAACACTGAGTAGCCAGTGCCTATAAAAGAAACAGCTAGGGGATAAAATACTAATGAATGTATTTCCCTGATGTCTTATATCCTCTGATTTTTAACCTTTAAGCAGCCTAAAATTGCTGCATCTTAACCAAAAGCGCTGCATTGTTTTCAATCACTTACTTTCCTTGCTGGTGCCCCTGAATCTAATTCCAGCTGTACCCAGGCTTCCCTACCCTTTCAATTCAAGGATGCCTCACAGAGATTCTCACCCCTCCAGGGGGTTTCTGTTTTACTCAAAGCTGAGGAAGGAGAGGGAGAGAGAGAAGCTTGTCTTTTTCTTAAACCTGTTCTGGGTTTTACTTCCTGTGGCCCTTGGACATATGGCCAGACGCTTGTTTTCATGGCTGCTTAATGGTTTGTAAAGCAATTGCTGGAGGAATCATTGCTATAGCAAGCCAGGCCAGAGGGACAGAAGGACTCATGAGCCAATGTTATCTTTGCTGAGCACCAGGGCTATTCCTGCTCCTTTTCTCTCTCCACTTGACAGTGACAGATGGCTTCCACATGGTTTGACCTACTGTTCGGCCAGACCTGATCAGATAGTCATCCATCAGCTGCCCCATTTGGCCCCCTCCTGTGGTTTATGGGAGGCAGAAATTGGAGGTTTCCTTTAGAGCTCATCACATCTCGTAGCTATTATAGTATAATTTCAAGCATAAACAGTTCTTATTCCAGATGTTACTATCCCGGTGTCCATATGTTTTGAGGTGGGATCAGCAGGTTTACATGGTAATGTTAAACTAATTAATCATAAACTAATGATTTAACAGTTTTAGGACCCAAAATGAGTTTGGTACTGGCAAAGAAGTAAATAATACATATGGTACTATTAAGCTAGAGAAAGTAGGTGAGGCTGAGTTGTTTACACTGCTTTGGCACAATCTCTTTATTTTCTTACTGATAATGAATGTTACTCACAAACTCTCCAAAAGCTGTACGGGGATATCTGCAAATACTCCTCAGGCTCTCTGAGTGTGACAAAATAAAATCTTTAATTAATATAAGCTGCAGTACACAAGGAAAAGGTAGCAATAAACACAGGGGTTGTGCAGAGTGGATTCAAGAGGCCTGGATTCTAATCCTATTCTTTCTTTTCCTTTGCGACCTTGAATATGTCCCTTGATTGATTTAACAAACTTTTTAAAGCACCTACTAGGTAGATTCAAGAGATGTTTGGGTTTCTTTTTTTTTTTTTTTTCCTGATAGTAAAATAATTATTACACAAACTTGGCTCTCAAAAATCTTAAAAGTGGTGGTTTTAGATTCTTTCCTTATAAAACCAGTATTTGTTCATTAAAACCCATCCAATTTCATTATATGGAAATTATATTCAATACTTAAAAAAATAATTTTATCAAAGTGAAAAGAGATGGGGAAATTTGAGTAATTACAGCTTTTATAGAGGGAAAACTGGCCAAATCTATTAATAATACATTAAAATAATTTTGAAATTAAAATTAAAAATACCAAATCTAGCTTGTCATGTTGGTATGTGTAGCTGTAATCCCAGCTACTTGGGAGGTAGAGGTGAGAGGATTGCTTGAGGCCAGGAGTTAGAGTCTAGCCTGGGCAACATAGCAAGATGCCATCTCTTTTTTAAACCCCAAATCTATTAAAATTAAAAATACTGAGCAACCTCTAGCATTATTTATAATAGAGAAGAAAAGTACTAGAAACAATCTTTGTCCCTCAATAAAAAGAATGAGTTGACTAGAAGTAGCAGGTTGAACATCAATTTCCTAGCTCCATTACACACAGTTTTTGATCATTAACTTCAGGGAAGAGGGAGAGTCTCTTCTGTATAGTTTTAAAACATTTCCCTCTGATTATTAAAAAAAATGCCAAAAAATGGTTTTTTAAAAAATGTATTCAACATATAGGGAGATAAAGATGAGGAAAGAACCCTAAAGTCCCCACCATTGTGCCTGGTACAAAATAATCACTCAGTAACTGTTAACATTTGGGTGTGCATCCTGGCGTGCATAATGTTTTCTCAGTTGAGGTAATACTGTTCATATATTTTGTATTAGCTTTTTTATTTAATATTTTTATTTGACCTGATGATTTTACTGAGTAACTTGTCCCTGGCCAGTTGTTTACCTGGCCTCCCTTCCTTGACTTTTGGATTTGGAGAGTCAAGGTCTTGAGGGCTTGTCAAGAGGGCCAAGCTCCTTTAGGGAAAGTGTCCTATAAGTGGTGGCTATGCCTCATCTCCTTTGATGACCTAACAGGCAGATCTCAACTTTTGTTTTCATAATAATGATTACTCCCCCCCCCCCCCATTAACTGGAAAGGGATTGAGAACCCTATGCTTAGGATTCATTCCTTACAAAGATGAAAGAACTCTTTGATGCTTTCCTCTGCTTCTTTGGAGGTTGAGAAAAGTCATGTTGTCCCTAGACCACAAAGTGAAGGACTGCCCCCATGCCCAGAATAGGGAGGAGGATTCTGCCATCTTTTGTAATACAGTTGGATCAGTCCTCTTGTACGAGGACAAGATGTTCTTCTGGGTCTTTGGAAGTGGCTAACACATGCCAACATAGTGAAGGTGTCCCAAGAAGGCTATCCCAAGAATAGAGACCTCTATTTTTCTAACTTAAGGTATGGAAGAACACTATGTCGAAAGAGCATGACTCAAAAAGTGAGTTGCTGGCTGATTCTGAATTCCCTGATCTCTCTGGGTCAAGGAAAAACTTGTAGGCAATTCAGGGTTCCTAGGGGGAGGGTGGGTACAGTGGCTCACACCTGTAATCCCAGCAATCTGGGAGGCTGAGCTGGGTGGATTGCCTGAACTCAGGAGTTCAAGACCAGACTGAGCAAGAGCAAGATTCAATCTCTACTAAAATAGAAGAACAAGCTGGGCACTGTGGTGGATGCGTCCCAAGCTACTCAGGAGCCTGAGGCAGGAAGATCACTTGAGCCCAGGAGTTTGAGGTTGGTGTGAGCTCTGATGCCATGGCACTCTACCTAGGGCTACAAAGTAAGACTGTGGAGGGGGAGCGAGGGAAGGAAGAGGGGTTGGGGTCCTCCCACTTAGTGGGCACAATGTAGGGGTAATATGGCACACGTTTTTGAGTGTGGGCATAACTACAAGATGGAACTCTACCTAACAAATTCAAATATTGTGACCTGGTTGTTTGTATTCTCATGTTAACCTGAAATTAAAAAAAAGAAAAGAAAAAGGTTCCTAGGGGGAGAGTATCTGCAGGGATGTGGCATGTAGGGTGGTGGGCAGCCAACTCATTGTGAATTACAATGGGAATTTCAACTACTTATTTTGCCTCTTGTTGGAAAAATTGTTGGGTTTTCTTTTCCTTATACTTTTTTACTAATACTTTGATTTGGTTTGCATTTAACTTGGGGAATTAATGCCAATTTGTTGAAGTGGAAAAGGGAAAAGATGTGACATTCATTGTGCTGTTGGTCATGTGCCAGGCAACTTGCTGGATGCTTTTGTTCTTTCTAGTAACCCATGGAGATAGCTGCTGATTCAAGGTGGGAACCTGAGACCATAGAGTGTAAAGTTCATCCCTGCTCTTAGGAGCAAAATAAATGGGATTCAAATAATATATACTTTTAGGAATGAATTTCTCTTAGAATCAGTCCTCAACACAGAGCTTTAAGTTATCAAAACGATAGCTTGCATTAAATGATTATTTCTAGAAAAAACAGTATCTTTTTTTCAGAATATACCACATAAGAAACCATATTTAAAGAGAAAAATTTAGCTGAGTTTTTGAATAGGAAGCTTTCATTATTATTTTGTAAGCAACTGTGCATGTTTTGTAGCCAGGTTCAGAGTGGGAGCCCTTTGGCAGAGCTGCAGACTTTCAAGAGTCTGCCCAATTGGTTCTCTCAGGGGAATGACTCTGCTTCATCATTTCACAGCAGGACACAGGCCTGAGAAGAAGGGGCCCTCCATCCTGTGATCTCCAGCTAATGACTTTAGGAATGAAACAAGAAAAGAGAGAATGTTGTACGTAACAAAATTGGGGCAGGGTGTCAATATAGAGGGTTTTGGAGTTAGTGAGATTTTTCTGGAATTTAATTTCCTGTTTGCAACCAAAATGGCAGGAGAAGCTTTGAGGGGGAGCAGGGTGGGGTGGATGATGCAATAGACCCTGCTGTAGGCATGTTGCATTCTGCAGGGTAGATTGTTTCTATCTCAGACATGCCATATTTTCGATAATGATAATATTAATAACACTGCCACACATATGGAGAGGTAAATATAATAAGGCAGGGTTTTTTTGTTTTTGTTTTTTTTTTTTTTTGCAGTTTTTGGCCCGGGCTGGGTTTGAACCTGCCACCTGCGGCATATGGGGCCGGCGCCCTACCCCTTAGAGCCACAGGCGCTGCCCTAATAAGGCAGTTTTGATGTAGAGATTCAAGAAGATACTCATCAAGCCTAAATTATTGGTAAAATTATTACCTCTAGCCAGGGAAACTGAATGGTCTGGACAGCTCAGCCTAGGGGAAGGGGCTGAAGAGGAAAAGGGGAGAAGGGAAGCTGGTCCCTGGTCACCAGGAGGCTTCTTCAGGGGGTCCAGCTTCAGCCTTGGTCCTCACACTACAGTGCAGTAAGCAGAGCCAGAAGGAGATGCTGAGATGCATGGGCAATGCAGGCAGTGCTGCAGGCTGTGCTCCTGTTCTCCTGGAACTGACACTGCTTACTCAGAGATGGAATGTCTGAGATCGTTAGGTCAACTCCCTCATTTTACAGGTGAGGAAACTGAGGCACGATACAGTCAAGTGACTTGTTAAGTGAGCGCCAGAGCTGGGACAAGAACCCAGGTCTCGACCCCTGGGCCAGTGACTCTGATGCCCTTGACTGATGGGTGGCTCTGCAGATGGAGAGGCATTTGAGCCTGGAGAAGGAGAATGGTAGAGCTGGGCAGATGGGAGACAGTGGAGGGGCAGCTGGTAGAAAATGGAAAAGCTCCAAAGATCCAGATATCCATTTCTGCTGGACAAACATGACTCCCAAATGTTCCCTAACAGAGGTATAAACAGTCACCCAGAGGAACTACACAGTTGATTGATCAAAGGTCATGAAATGTCATTTATGTTTAATGACTAAGCACTTCTGTTTATTCAGACTCTTAATCTAGCTCTTCAACCTCGTTCTTTCTTTTTAAATTGAAACCGTTTCTGCCATTCCTCCCCTTTCATTTGGTTTGTGGTTGTACTTGTATTAAGGGACAATTGCAATTTAGAATCTATACACCCATTCTGTCAAGTTCTATGGTGAATGAAAATGAGGAAGATGATGATGATGAACTTGGGCAATGTGACTTGCCTAAAGTGTTTTGATATAATGAAAAGGGGCTATAGGGAAAAACAATGAGCAAATTCATGAGTCAACATTGTATTTATCCCTCTATTGTGAGGAATAGCCTCTATTTCTTTTGTGAAGCATAATCATTTGTTAGTTTTAGTAAAACATTTCTCTGCCCACTGATAAGGAAACATGAAAGCATTTATTGTGCTAGTCTAGGATGTAAACTGTAAGCTGTGGTCTTTTTTGTTTATTTGATTTTAGTTTTAATCTATGATCACAGGCTTAAGGGTTGAAGGGTCCATGGAGGACTGCCAGCACCTCCACCCCATTCTGTGCAGGGAGCCCCTTCCCAGCATTCCTGCCAGTGGTTCAAAACCCTTCCTTCTGAGTACCCACAGGGAATTGTTTCTGCCTCTGTGGAAGCACTTAATTCATTTTGCTTTAAATTGTAGTTATTGGATGACTTGTCTTAAGTCTCAACTGTGAGCCCCCGCGACCAGTGGGTGGATGGCCAGGAATCCTGTGTCATTCCTTTTTGATCTCCCACAGCCCCCAGCACAGAGCCTGGCCCACTCTTCATAAATATTTGAGTGAATGACAAGGTGTTAACAGTCTCCAGAGGCAGTCACATTTGTACATCTCTAATAGCTATAAAGTTCTTCCTAAAAGTAAGCAGAAATATGCCCCCTTGTGTTTCCTGGGACGGAGGAGAATGTAAACAAGTGGTGATAACAAAGGGTTGGTTGTCCATGGCATGTTCTGGAGACAGCGTGACGCTTTGCTCTCACAGTTTTTCTTGCATCCTGTCTGATCAAAGTACTTAAGATTTTTCTCCAGGACAGGAAAACCCAACAACCTAGATAGGTCTGGATAGTGGGGGAGTAGGGGTGAATTCCAGGATTTAAAGACAGTTTGCAAGGACAGTTCTATCAGAAGCTGTCAGTATCCCACCCATATCCCCTTGGCCTGTTTTGGGGGTTGTCTGCTGGTAATTCCCATACAAGCTGACAGCTTCCTGCATTTCTCTGCCATGGTTGCTGTGACATTGGAGTGTGCTTGGCCTATGTGGGTGTCAGGCTGGAAATGCCAAGAACTTACCCCAGGAGGGACCTTGAGCAATGGGGATTGGTGCATAAATAGCCCAGATTCCTCATCATTCAGTGGGGCAGCTCAGAGGTCTATTTTATAGAGTTTCTCAAGAGGTCTTAGTCCCAGTTGCTCACAGCACTAACTAACTACCGTATATACTTGAGTATAAGCCGAGTTTTATCTGGCACAAAATTTGTGCCGAGTTTGGGTTTTTCAGCACAAATTTTGTGCCGGGGGAAAAAAAACTCGGCTTATACTTGAGTATATACGGTAATTAACACATCCTTCATTCATTTCCCTCCTCTCCTTCACTGGGAACATGCCCAAATATACTCTCTACCCCAAATCCTGTCTCAAAGTCTGCTTTGTGGGGGGAGAATCCAAACTAAGACAGTGTCATGAATGGGAAATCTGAGGGACTCTCAATGTTATTTCCATAGAAGACAAAATTTGGAGTCAGCACCTGGGTTTTTCCCCTTTTTCTCTTCTTTCCCTCTATTTCTAAGTGCAGAGTTGTTTTTTTGTCTCAACTCTATAAACAGAGTTTAATTTTAAGTAGAATTTGTGTCCTAACTTAGCAAACAGTGCTGATAATGATTCCTAAATCTTTGAAGGATAATTATGTCACATGACAAGAGTCAGAAATATTGTAGCTCTATTAAGGAAATGCACTGTGTCAGAAAGATCTCAGGCCAGACTATAAAAAGAAATGATGCCTGAGGGTCATTAGACATCAGGATGGATTTGTACTCAAGTATTTCACTTAACCTTCTAAACATCCACAAAGACCTCTTAAATTAAAAGAGACCTTATCAACCTGGCCCGAGTTTGGGATGGAGTGGTGGAGGTTGGAGACAGCTAAGATGAATGGGACTATAAGGGAAATGGGAAAGGAAAATAAAGAGTCTTCATTAAACCCACCAGTAG
The DNA here is from genome assembly GCA_963574355.1 of Loris lydekkerianus. NCBI lineage: Eukaryota > Metazoa > Chordata > Mammalia > Primates > Lorisidae > Loris > Loris lydekkerianus. Next base: position 17,071 of record CAUYPK010145022.1, read on the forward strand.
TAATGAGTTACAACTGAGCTAAGAGAACCAGAGAAAATACTATAGCTAAAGAATGTTTATAATTATTCGAGAAGATTTGTAACAAAGAATGAAGGTGTGTGAGTAACCTACCTCCCAAGTCCTCCTTGGAGCTGACATTATGAGATTAAGAAAAGCCGCCTGTGGATGCCACAATATTACTTGATTGTTTTGACACTTCAGATAATTCGTAGGAGCTAATAGTTTAAAAGAACCATAATCACTGCTGTCTTATGTTTGTGGGGTTTTTTTTATTTTGTCTTATTTCTTCCTGGAGAGTTTTCTGTTGGCCTAGTAGGAAATAACACACATGTTCATGAGTTTTTAATTAGCAAGCAACAATAGGAATGAATGTAAACAAAACTTTAGATGAAAGTTGGCCATAGGGCCAAAAGAACTCCCACAAATGCCTTTTGGAGTCAGGTGGGAAAATGTTCCTAAATCAGGCAGAGATAAGAAGAGGATTCCATAGCATATACCTTGTTTTTAATGGGGAAAAGTGTGTAGCTTCACATGCTGTATTTATTTAAACCGACCCAATGGCTGATGCCTCAGCTCCTTTGGCAGGAGGAGGTGGGTGAGAGGAAGGGAGGTACATCTTTGCTAGGCGACAGAAAGGTGCAGAATCACTATGTCTCCTTTGCCCTCTTTGGTGAGTACTTCCACCCTATTATAGGGGATAATAATGCCCTGGTACAGCTCTTTCCTGCGCAGGAGAGATGTCTTTGCCTCCTTCAGCCTACGCCCTTGCTTCCCAAGAGTGCTCTTGGAAGTGCTATGCTGTCCCCCTAAAATGACCTCATGAGGTGATGGTGAGAATTACATAAGATAGTCCATGCAAAGTGATTGCACTAATGTTCATTAATAGTTGGCACAAAATCTATGATGATTTCACATGGTGAAAGGTCTCAGTTATTGTCCCTGCTACCTGCCAAAATTTTATGTCATAAAGAAAGATCTCCCCTAGACCAAAAACAGATAGTATGGGCTATACGAGCTTCTTTCAGAGTTTTGTTTTGAGTAGGCCCCTTCTCCAAATATGCACCCCCTAAAGGTGCTCCATGGATGACTTTTTGACCTGCTCCACTAAGCACTCACTCTCCTTGGCTTCCCAGAATGCCTACGTCAACATCAACCGCATCATGTCTGTGGCTTCCCGCCTTTCTGAGGCCGGCCATTATGCCTCACAGCAAATCAAGCAGATCTCCACCCAGCTGGACCAGGAGTGGAAGAGCTTCGCTGCTGCCCTAGATGAGCGCAGCACCATCCTCGCCATGTCTGCCGTGTTCCACCAGAAGGCCGAGCAGGTGAGGCCCAGGGATCTAGGGCAACTGCTATTGGTGGGAAGGTGAAAGGGCAGGGGGACGGCTATTATCTTTCTGAAACACCAAAGACACTGCTGAATATTTGCAAAAATAACCCATGTTCTGCCAGTTTCATGGTCCCTGTGTACACAAAGAAACACTGGTGAGTGTTGGTGGTTTTGCTTGTTGTATAAATAAGAGGGGACTCGGACTCTGTCTACATTGTGTTTGGTGATTGGCTGCTGGGTGCCTGTGCTGGCACGAGTATGCGTGTATGTGTTGACTGTTTGCTTAGTGTGGATTCTCTGAGCACAGATAGAGGGCAAATTTAAAGAAATCATTGAGTGCTGAGGACATGAGGAAATGAATTCTCCTGGAAGTATTCACCTTGGATAATAATAAGGTGATAATAATGTAATGAGTAAAAACAGTAATTACTTGTTGCTGTTTACTTACTAAGTAGCCAGACCTTACTAACCCATTTTACAGAAATGAGCACTGCAACTCAGAGAGTGTAAAGACCTGCCGGAGATCCCATGATGTGTCAAATCCTGGCTGAACCGGCTCATGGAAAGCTAGTTAACTTGTTAAGAATTTTGTGAGCTGGTTGTTAAACATAACCATTACTTATAACTAACTTATATAAGTTTGTAATGAATTCTGTTACATTAAAAACAAATTTAAATATTTAAAATTCATCACTTCCTGATTATTTCACTGTATTATTTTTTAAGTTTTTTAGGTTAATTTTTACTGACTTTTTTCCTGTGGTAGAAATACCATACAGTTGTGTGCTACTGATAATCTCTTCCAAATTCCATATTCACTGATGTCACATTAGTAGATTAAACAAACCATTATAGGAGTTTTATGGCATGCAAATTATCAAATACTACAAACTAGGGCTTGACTTACTATATTTTGGTTGTCAGGAGTCTTCAGAAAATTAGGAAGAAAATGTTTCTAAATGGAGATTAAAAAATAGTATCTGTAGCTATTACACTGAACAGCACACAAAAATCAAGGAAATATTCTTCTAATATTCAAAAACAATTATTCAGCTAAGCAAACAAGTCATTCACATTATTGATGAACGTTCTGAAACTAGTCTTCAGGGTTCTTTCACTTTTGTCTTACTCTTTAATGTAAACGAAAATGTCAACCAGCATCTGTGTAAGAACTATACAAGTTTGTCCATTGTCAACCTATAGATACAAAAGTTTGACAAAAGCAAATCAATTTGCTATGTGAAATTTACAATAAAATGCATTGTGCATGTTGTTATTCTTTGTAAATTGTGTTACGCATCCTTTATATAAGTAAACTTTATAATGCGCTTACTTATGTACATGTAATTTATGCATACATAAATAAACCTATTCATATACACACATACACATATATGCTGGTTGTTAAACAACTACTAACACACCACTGCTAAACTCACACAGTCTATAGGCAGCTGGGGTTTCAACCCAGATGTGTCTAACATTAAAGCCTTAAAGTCTGTTTTTTAACTTCTGAATTTCTTCCTTTGTATCACATTTGGATAACTCTCAGGTAAAGGAGAGTCAGACTCATGGTCATACCTTAAATATTTCTCTGTGTTGCCAGTTCTAACATTGAAGGCCACATGGGATAATCAAAAGAGTCAGGGGTGTCCAGTCTTTTTTTTTTTTTTTTTTTTTTTCCTGCTACGCATTGATATCTGACACCACAGATAAGCAAAACAAACCTCAAATAATCTGCATGTGGCCACAGGCAGCAGGTTGGACACCCTGGTTGAGCCAGACACATAAATTCTACTCCCAACCCCACCATTCACAAACTCTTAAACAAGTCACACCACCATTCTGAGCTTGTTTTCCTGTCTCTAATGTGAGGCTAATCATAAACAGCTGATCACAAGGCTTTTCTAGGGATATAACATTAGAGACGGAACACACAAGGTACTAGCACACTTACAAAACAGTAGATATTACTGCTATGCGTATTTTCTCAACATCTAATACCTTTTTATTTCCTATACCTGTTTCTATATCCAGCTGAGAACTTCACAAAGACTGAAATAAATACTTCTGTCACAAGTCAAGTATAGCCCTACACTTTGAGAGGGATCTAGCCAGACTTTGGTTTTTTTTTAAGGGATGATGGTTGTAGTGATTTATGGTGACTGATAGTGACTAATTCATTCTCAGGACCATGAGAATATTAACATCTAATCTTCTGTTCGCTCTCTTCAACCCTATCACTTCCATGCTTTATTCAAGGTGTATCCAGATTGGCAAGGAAAATTCAGTACTTTCCTCTTTGTCTCCCTGGCTTCCTCTCCTTGAGTGGATAATTTTGTGGGATCTGATCTGCTGCAGGACTCCTGATAGAGTACTCCCCCTATGATTTTTTAAAAAATATTAATTAAAAAAATTTTTTTTAGAAATCCAGACTGAAATACAGTGGCATAATTATAGCTCCCTGTAACCTTGAACTCTGAGCTCAACAAATCCACCTGCTTCAGCCTTCTGATTAACTAGAACTATAGGTGCATGTCACCGTGTCCAGCTAATTTTAAAATGTTTTTGTGGAGATGAGGTCTTTCCATGTTGTCCAAGCTGGTCTCAAACTGCTGGCCTCAAGTGATCCTCCTGCTTTGGCCCCCCAAAGTGCTAGGATTAGATGTGAGCACCATGCCCAGCTTTGCTTCTCCTATGGTTGACATAGAATATTAAATTGCTTTCAGATTCGTTGGTAAAGTAGCTATTGGTGGAGCAAAGAAGCTTCTGAGATGTCAGCAACTACATGTAACCCAATACTGGATGGCATCCAGCACTCTTCCAGAATTACTAGGGAATAGCTTAATCCCTCTGTGTTAAAAACATACAGAATGAAAAATCATTCATTACAGCCAACAGGCCGGGGATAGTCAGCTGACAATGACACCAACACTAGAACTCAAGCTGAAGAAACACAAGGAAGAGCTGAGAGTTACTGGAGGAGCTAGTTTTTATTTCATGTTTCTTGACATTGGATTGGTTTGGAGCAGAAGCAGTTTTATTTGTATCTGTTTTTTAATGTGGTTTCCTCAGATGCTACTAGTCCTTCAGGGGTACTCATAAACCGTGCTTCTTTTTAACTGGAGAAAGAACTGATTCAAGGCCACTTTTTATAGGCGTTTATCTAGGCAGCTCTTTATGGTCCTCATATGGGCTGTTCTTGGCAATGGGATAAAAAAGGTATTTAGGCAATTAATTTAAATGGAGCTGTGCACTCAGGCAAGAGGAATCACAGACAGAACCATTCCAGAACATTGGGTTAAGAATTATTTGCATTTTAAAGGTGTATTTTTCCACCTAATAAATCTGAGTGATTTCAGTTAACTCAGCCATTGTGCGTGGAGAGCCATAGTCTTTCACAGTTGTTAATTTTAATTTTTAAATAATTTGATGTCTGTCAAGATCCATGTCTATAAACCACATCCCATCCCAGGAGCCACTATAGGCGCAACAGTCTGTCCTCTCCTGGGCTGCCCCTCGTGCACCCCTCTTCAGGGCGCTGACCCAGCAGTGAGAGTGCTGTGGAGCTCAATCCCATCCCCTGTGGGAAAGCTCTCTGCAAGTTTCCTGAGGTTTCTGGTGATCCTGTGTGAGGTGTACTTTGCTCCTGCTCACCACTGATCAGATAAACATGGGTGTGGGAACGTCTCACCACCTTACACGGACACTCACCTCTGCCTGTGAGTGTACATGGGGTGGGAAGCCCTAATGCATTCATAGAATATAGTGAGCTGTGTCCACACCTGTACTTTATAGTCAGTGTGTGGGTGTGACCTGTTGGATATCCAGACTCCTCATGCTGCCCCTTGCAGTTTCATAATAGTCATCTTTGTGCAAACCACACTTCCTAAGCAGGTACCTCGGCCTGATTTATTACTAGGGGTTAGTGTTTGTAGAATTAAAGAAACACTCCATCCTCTGCAGTGTATCTGAAGGCCTCTAGAAATCCTAGTGTTTATTCCCAAGGTATGTGACTCTCTGTCTATAACCCAATCATCCCCCACCCTCAGTGTTCCCACACTGACCCACTCAGCATCTCCTTCTAGTTCCTGTCGGGAGTGGACGCCTGGTGCAAGATGTGCAGTGAAGGTGGTCTGCCATCCGAGATGCAGGACCTGGAGCTAGCAATCCACCACCACCAGTCCTTGTATGAGCAGGTGACCCAGGCCTACACAGAGGTGAGGACTGAGTAAGGCAGCCAAGGCTACTGGGTGTGTCTGCATGCAGGGGGTGAGGGGTGGGGGGATGGTGAGAGCACTGACATGCGCACTGCGAAGTAGCTTGGGTGGGATTAAGGAGAGGAGAGGCTGCTTTACTCCATCTTTTGGAACCTTGATCTATGAACTGGGCTGTCTCTAGCCAGGAAACAAAAAAAAAATTGGGTCTCTTGGCATGTACCACCCTGGCACACACACGCCTGTTCTCTCTCTCTTTCTCCCGCACCTTTTACACACTCATAGTACACATGCCTATACATCTGCCTTACCCTGCACTGTCTGAACTTTCCTCCTCTAGGGGAGGAATACAAGAAAACAAGGCTGTGTTTGTCTGTAGTTTGCTCTCTGGTTGGTGAATGGATGCACTAGCCCTGCCACCCTTTAATGGAGCAGCTCATAAAACAATACTGATTTTTCTCACTAGAAGACCCAGAGTAAAGCATATAGGGTAGAGAGAAGGGTTTGCAGAAGCAAGAATCTGCCACGGATGTGAAGGACAAATTAAAAGTCTCTTCCACTGAAAAATAAAGGGGAGGGGGGAGCTCCAAAGTTGAGAAGGTGAAAAAAACCTCTTGACAGTCCTTTCAAAGTAAAAGAAAGGGTGCATAGGCTTATGGGTGCATAGGCTCTAGGCCATGAATTTTTAAGGGAAAGGAACTGAGTTATAAAAAGAGATGGATTAATTAAGGACAGTGGATAAGGAGGGGAAAATGAATTCACATCTGGCCCACATGTTTCTTCTGGGGCAAGGTCAGTTAGAAGTGTGTTCAAGTAGGTGCTTAGACCACCTGCTTCAGACTCACCTGAGGTGCTGATTCTTGTGTTCCACCCCAAGCAGAATCAAAATGTCAGTAAGGAAGATCGAGAACCTATGTTTTAATTAACTACTGCCCCAGGTGAGTTTGATGCATATTGACATCTAAGAACCAATGGCTTCCAAATAAGAGTATGGATAAGAGTAAGGATAAAGATAAGGATTTTTGCCACAGTCAAAACTGAGTTTGAATCCTGGCTCTAATCTAGTTGTATGACTTCAAGCAAGTTACTTAACCACTCTTATCCATTTTATTCTTCTGTGAAATGAAGGTGGTTAATACCTACTTTATTGGGTAGTGTTAAGGGTCAGCGCCTGGCAGCAATGTCTAATAAAAATTATAACAGACTGTGTCATTGTAGGAGGCACAGAGGAGGGCTAGTGAGCCAAACTTGATCTCATCAGCTCTGATCAAATGCCCCAAGCCACTCTCTCTTACAACAGAACTGTGCTTCTGCCCAAGGGTCAAGAATCTCTAAATGTACTCCTTGTAAAATTAAAAATATATATTACAAATGAGATTAATATTATACTTACATATCTCACACTTGTGAGGCATGAGTGTAATATACATATAGACACAATATTCCTCCCAATTAATTCTCAGGTCCTGGCATTGTGAAACTTAAGACATCCCTTCCAGGTCCACTTAAGAGGTCAGTGGGCTATCCCTGCCTCTTATGTGAAGATAAGGCAGAGGACTCGAACTCATGTTGACTTGGATTTCTAGGATGTGACCCTCCATCCCTAACCATCCTCTCATAGACATGGCATTGTCCCAAAAGTCAGCATTTGCTCAGGATTCCCTAAGGAGAACTGTCCTGGTTTTGGCCATAGAATACTTGTCTTATTCATATCTCTGGAGGGCATTGCTTCTGCATTATTTATAAGCTACCTTCCCATCCCCTCCTGGGCAGTAGATTATGGGAGCTGGGGTGGGTGGTCGTGGTTTCCCCTCTTGCCTCAGCTGCAGGATACCCCAGCACTTCTCTTAACCACCCCCAACCCCAAGGGCATTTCTGTGCCCCAGAAACAAGAGTACCAGATGCCTCTGCGTTCCAAGACCTACAGCTGAGCTATTCAGGGATGGAAGGAGGGAAAGAGGAGGTTGCAACCCTGGTGAATAGCACCCCATTAGCCTTCCTGGGATGGAGGTGGAAGCACACCTCCTTCCCTGCCTTTCTGATAGGAAAAGACAATTTCAACTCCAAATCAACTTTGATTTAGTTATTACACAAATTAATTTGGGAACTTAAAATTCCTGTCAGTTCTCCAGCCACTATTTAAAATAGTTCCACTATTTTAAATTGGAAAGATACAGTCTGCAAGATACCCTGCCAAGTACAAGAAAGCCACAGGTATCAATCATGTAATGCCACCTTCCAGAATTATTGGTACCCGGGATGGTGCCAGGATACCCATTCCAATGAAGAGGAATGGGCAGAGTGTCACCCCGCTGCTATCAGACTGAGGGCAAGTATCAGGGAATCCAAGAGCATGGATGGAGTGTCTACAGTCTAAGGGTCCCTACTTACCCTACATCTTTTAGAAAAATGGAAACGTCAATGATTTTCAGGAGAAAGAAGGGGATTGTATAGAGGGAAAGAAAAAGATTTTTAAAAAGGATAAAGGTAAAAGAAAATGACAAGGAAGTAAGGAAGATGGGAGAGAGAAATGATGATGATGATAAAATTGGTAACCAGTACTACATGGCAGTCCCTGTTCTAAGCATTGCATGTGTATTAACTCATTTAATCTTCACCACAACTTTATGAAGTATGTGCCATGATTATCCCTCATTTATAGGCAGGGAAACTGAGGCCTGAAGTGGCTTAGTACCTTGCCTGTGATCACACTTCTAAAAATTTGGAGCCAGGCAGAAGTTGAAAAAGAAATAGTGAGAGAAGAGCATGGTGGCAACTTAAAATTTGACTTAATTTATGACCCGGTCGGTGAGTCAAAGCATTTATCAAGTGCCTACTGTATGCCAGGTACTGTTCTGGGTGATGGGGAGAGTGCAGTGAACAAGGCAGAGTCTCCATCCTCTTGGAGCTGAAATTCAAGAGGGGAGACTCTCCCAGACAACTGGCCAATCTCCAGCAGCTCCTGTCCCCAGGATTCCAGACTGCTCTGCCCTCTCCCAGGCTGCTCTGCCCTCTGGCCAGCTGGCACGTTCCTCAGGGCCGATGGGTCTTGAAAGGACTATCAGGCAGGCTCCCTGTCTCTCCCTGTCCCCTGTCTGCCACTCCTGTCCCTTGATCCGATCTTTCCTTCCTGCAGGTCAGCCAGGATGGCAAAGCACTGCTGGATGTGCTGCAGCGTCCCCTCAGTCCCGGGAACTCCGAGTCCCTCACAGCTACAGCCAACTACTCTAAGGCTGTGCACCAGGTGCTGGACGTAGTGCATGAGGTGCTGCACCACCAGCGACGGCTCGAGAGCATCTGGCAGCACCGCAAGGTGCGGCTCCACCAGCGGTTACAGCTCTGCGTCTTCCAGCAGGATGTGCAGCAGGTAATAGGCTCTGCAGCCCACATGTGCCTTCCATCCCAGGAGGCAGACTGTGCATCCCTGACCAAAGGATCAGGCCTGGGACAGCCTGGACTAATAGAGGGAAGATGGCAATTGAGCCCCCAACTACTCCTAAAACTGTACTGGTTCATTGCATGCTTCTTGCCTAAGTGGCTTTAAACACTGGGCCTCCTGTCTGTGTGTGTTGGAAAGGGAGATTCAGTCTCAGAACACCAGTTTCTGTAGTCACATGACAGCTAGAAGGCTCTCACTCATTTCTCAATCAGGGGTACATGTGGGAGTGGGATGGGGTACAGGGACTTTTGGAGCATTCTTTGGCAAAGCTGAACCTGGGAAACCAGATTTAAACATAGGTTGTTGTTCACTAAATGGTCTATGATTAGAGGTTATTTCTGGCTTTATTTGTTTTGTTTTGTTTTGTTTTGTTTGCATTATTACACCAGTCATGGCTTTTTCCCTTACCACAAATAATAAAGAAATGGCTATGTTTCTGACCATAAAAGGACAGCCGTGGCCACAAATGCCATTTCAAATGAAGTAACCCACTCTTTTTTCCTTGCACTGTCTCTGTTTCTGTCTCCCTGGGGACCTTGGGAGCTTTGCTCAGAGGACTGATATACTAGAGATGGGGCCAGGGGTGGGGGGAACTTGTTGGGAGCTGGGGACTGAGATTGAGCCTTAGTGTCCTTACCTTCTTAGTACACTGTGGGAGACAGGGTGGGGACACTTGTGCTCAAATACCTATTATCAAACTTTTCTATAGCCACCACGTAATTTCAGGATTACATATAAAATAACAATTTACTCAGGCGGTGCCTGTGGCTCAATGGAATAGGGCGCCGGCCCCTTATGCTGGAGGTGGCGGGTTCAAACCCAGCCCCGGCCAAAAACTGCAAAAAAAAAAAAAAAAGATTTACTCTGCTTTCATTTTTCTCAAAAGTGTAGTAAAATATGCTTGGGAAATTGAGAGTCAACTCTACATGTCTTTGAACTATTGGTTCCCTTCACAGCTGGGACTGGGTGCCTGAGCTCCTCAGGCAGGGTAGAGGGAGAGTGGGGCATCCTTGTCACTGTCTGTGAGAACTGCTGGGAAGGGGGTTGCTTTTCAGTCTTTCCTGGATAGATGGGCCTTCAGGCATGTCCCTCCTTCTCAGGCTGCCCTAACTCCCTTGCAGCACCCCCTCCTGACTGGGGCATCAGTTGAGACTTCAGAGGTGACAGCTCAGCCCCAGGAGAGATAGGAACCACTGATGTGCTTGGCCCCAGCTTTGAAACCCTTGTGGGGCCTGCCAGGAATGATAAAGCAAATGAGTCACTTGCCTACTCCTGCCATCTGGAGCCATCCAAATAACTATATCATTGCTGAGCATGGGGAAAGTCTGGTTGAGACAGAGTGAGGTGCCAGCCTCCAAAGGCACAAAGGCTGGTTCAGTGAACTCTCCGTGACTCACGGAAATGATCTGGGCCATGGATTGAGCAGGACCTGTGGCTTCTTCTTCACCCTCCTGCTGTTTTTATGGCTAGTGTCCTAGGATGGACTCTAGAGAGCTTCAGAGGGGCAGCAGGGAGGGTAGGCTAAAGGCCTCCTCAAGAGGAGGGTGGCATTCTGGCCTTAATGGGAAACTGATGATATAAGACTTTTCTACAGCCACCATACCATCTAAACTAAAGTTTAGAAAAAGTACAATGAAACAACACCTGTGGCTGTTCTACATCATGTTCATAAAAATGACAGCCTTTCTGGAATTAAGGCCCCTTCAATTCATTACATCGTCAGCATGTGTGAAAGCACGTGAAAGATTAGGAGGTGGGTGTGATGGGGCCATCTTGGATGTTGTATAATAACTGAATTTCCTAGGATAGTTAATTCCATCGTTCTTTTCAGGATATGTGAGTAAATGCGACTTCTGGGACCATAACTTCACTCACCCATTGTCACACCTGCTCACCCACTGTGTATCTGACACTGGGACAGATGCAAAGAAAACTGGAAAAATGAGGGCTACCAAACTTGGTGAAGGGTTTCACTTGTTTCCTTGACACCAAAACAACCTGAGTGTCTGACACATCTGAACTGTGCTTTAGAAGAGTGCTGAACTACACACTTGCCGTTTAGTGGGAAGGACTTGGTCTTTGGTTTCCTGATTCCTGATTAGGTTTCATGATCAGTCTGGACAAATAATTTCCCTGTTCCATGCTTTCAGTTTTATATATATCTATCACAGCCCAGCACTAGATAGGTAGTGGCAGAGTGCCTGGTTAGTTAGAATGGCACAAGATAAGCACATTTAAAAATGTGAAGAACAAGTCCACTAGAGCAGACTGTATGCCAGGCAATAGAGTATTGATGGAATAGTTACAGGCAGGGGCATGAGAAGTCAGAGTCAGTGTCTTGAAGGAGGAGAGAATCAATTAAACCATACAGTCTGGATCCAAGACTCCTAAGCACACTTAGGATCCACAGATGTTTGCTTAGTAGCATACATGGGAAGCTTGTGAGAGAGCATGAGTGGCTATGACAATGCAGAACCCTGGATAAGAGCTTGGGCTCTGGAGTCAGGCAGCCTGAGTTTAAGTCCTATTTTGAAATGTCTTGTCCATGTGACCTTGAGCAAGTTGCTTCACCTCATGGTGCTTCCTTTTCTTCTCCTCTAAAATAGGAATGATAATAATACCTACCTCATCAGGCTGAAAGAGGTAGAAGTGCTATGCATAGCAGAGCCTGCCTGGCACAAGACCTCTTTGAGTGGTGCAAGGGCGCCCTCTGGTGCTTGTGCTGCTGGGGACGTCCAGCTGATTCTGTTTCTACAATAGCAACTGCTTCATGGGGCAGCTGAGTTCCATTTGATTTAGCGATAAAAGATTAGCGCTGCCAGGAACCTGAAAGAGCATCCAGTCTTAACTATGGTATGACTGAGGAAATCAAGGCCCAGAGATGCAAAGTAACTTAGCCATGATCACACAGCTAGTTAATGGTAGTGCCAGGACCAGCAGCTAGGTCTTCTGATTTCTAGTCCAGGCGTTTTACAGAAAAGCCACACAAGAAAGGAGCCGAAGAATGAGAGTGGGGAGAGAGACAGGAATAACACATGCATACTTGCATGGAGGAAGGAAAGATAGGCACACATACCTTGACAGGGAGGAGAGGGAGAGGCAGAGACATAGACAATGGGAAGAGAGAAAGAAAGGGAAAGATTTATAAACAAAAGGCAAAGAAACAGACATGGGAGGGGTGGGAAAAGAGAGGAGGAGGATGGTGGAGGGAGGTAAGAGAAAGATGGGGGCTCCTGCCAGAGGATGGGGAGCAAGCCTGCCTCTGCCTGCCTGGCTTCTTGCCTCATTGCCATTTCTGGGAGTTGCCTTTGCTCAAGTAGGAATACTTTGCCCTTTAAGGACTCAAATCACAGTAAAGCAGAGAGCTGCAAATCAAAGATAGATGCAAGTAAAAACGATAGTCCATTTAAACATCTGCAGCCAGAAATGACCTGACACATCATCGCTGTGGTACCAGCAGGTATATTCTCAGCTTTCTCTTCCTTGCTAGGCTGGAAGATGATGAAAACAAGTCTTAAGGATAAAATTTAATTTGGATTCATTAAGCTAAAGAAAGGCATGGAAAGGGCACTCCTGCCTTACTACAGCTAGTAAAATAATTTTCAGCACTATTATTTTTCCAGCTTAGTGTTGACCAGTACTGAGCAACAGCTGGAAGAGCCCTCTGTAACAACACCATCATACCTCCACCTGTGGTCTTTTATTCTCCCCCTAACTGCTCTGGCTTCCCATGTATGTTAAATGGCTAATTTCAAGCCAAAATGGATCTCACTTGTGGTGGAAAGGACAAGGAATAACTAGAGTCTTGCTTTTTCTGGGAGATGCAAATTCCATTCTACTTTTTCTTAGCCAGACCCCCCTACTGTTTTCAAAGCACCCCCTGCAGGCCTTCTTGTTCTGCCTCTCTTCTTTCTAATTCTCTTTCTTTTGCAAGAATAAATCTATGAAATATTTGGAACATCTACTATATGCAAGGATCTGTGCTAGGAGTCTCTATCCTCAAGAGTGGACCGTATACCCAAGAATATATTCATGGCATATGATTGTCTGAGTTTAGGACCAAAGAAGCAAAATAACAATGCTTCAGAACAGAGAAAGTTCCCTCTGGTTGTGGTGGAATTTGTGTTGGTCCTTGGAGCACAGGCAGAGAATGGGATTGTGGTCCTGGGGAAGGTGAGAAAGAAGAGACCTAAGCTATAGGCCAGGGCCAAGATGAAGAAGTCTACCTAGACGCCCTCTCCTGGCAGTGATGTGGGAGGTGAGTCTGGTAGAGTGGGGAGAGGTCTTATTGGAGTGAGTAGGGCATTGACATGTTTCAGGTTCCTTGTCTTCCCTTAAAAATGCCGTCTTATTGTTAAGCAGTCTGGTCAGATAAACTAGTAAAGACCAATGATTTCAGAATGTATTTAGTTTGGTGACTTTCCATTCTGAATTCATGCAAATTGATATTAAAGTCCATAGTTCCTGTACTACAAATTGATCATACCTGCTTCCATAAGTTTTTCTGGAGCTTCATGTAGAAAATTATAGCTTTTACTATATCAGCTCTTACTTGCCAAAGAATATCTGAAAGAGATTTGAGAGTGATTTTTTTTTAAAACTCCAAATAGTCATTCTTTTACTAGCTAGAGTGACTACAGCCCCTTAATCACACTGAACCAGTTTGGTTATTGCATAGCCCAACTGACAGGTTTGCATAAAAACAGATGAGCACTTTGAGTCACTTTCAGAATGATTTATTATAAAAAAGTAATCAGGGCTTGGGCGCCCATAGCACAGTGGTTACAGCGAAAATAGATAAAAGAAAACACTCATGAGGAATAATCTGCAGAAAAATCCTGGCAACATGAAAAAGCCACATACACTGAAGTTGGTGAGTTCAAATCTGGCCTGGGCCAGCTATCCAACAATGACAACTGCAACAAAAAATAGCCGGGCATTGTGGCGGGTGCCTGTAGTCCCAGCTACTTGGGAGACTGAGGCAAGGGAATTGCTTAAGCCCAAGAGTTTGAGGTTGCTGTGAGCTGTGGTGCCACGGCACTCTACCAAAGGTATATCTTTTTGAGATTCTATCCCAAAAGATAAATAAATAGACGGAGGAGCAAGATGGTGACCGAGTAACAGCTTCCTTGCAACTGGGCATGGTGAGACTGGGGAGAGAAGACTCCAGGCATCTCTGGCTGGTGGGATCTGCCCAGAACCATCACTTTGGGGACACAGGGAGTCAGCGAGAGACTTTTGGACCCCACGAGGAGGACAAAAGCAGTAGAGAACTGGCAAGTGGTTGTATGTGTTCATTTGGTCTAATCCCTCTAGCAGCTGTAAGTACATCAGCAGTGAGATTGCAAACTGGAAAGGCCCTATCTGGGAGCTGGTTTTTTTTTTTTTTTTTTTTTTATTTGGCACTCAATTGAGCTACCTTGGGAGAGCTTGGGCAAGAGTGCAGAGGACTTTAAGTGTTGTCTAGGGCCCTGGACTGCACTGCTGAGCCCTACAGAGCTAATAGTGTTCGGCTGTGGGCCACATGGACCCATTGTGGGAGAACTGCCCCGGCAAACTCCACCCTCAGGTAACAGAGTGATGATCCAGCAGGCAAGTAATCTAGTGACTGAGTAGCTTAAAGGTGGAGACTGAGGTGCCTTACAGCCTGGGCCCTCGGGGCATAGAGTAAGACCGGTTTTGGCACACTGGGTAAGCGGGCAGCCACTTTAGGAGTGATCCCGGTGACAAGTACTTTCCTGGGAAAGCTTCTGCTTAGCCCAGGTTATCAGTTTAAAGTGCCTTTTAAGTGGGCTGAGGAGAGATTTAGTCTGTCTACCCTGTGAGGTTTGAGAAATCAGCAGAGGCCTCTAGTCTCCATCTCCTACAGGAGTATCAGCATTGTGATTAACATCTCATACCCCAGATCACCTGTTGCCCAGACAATATTAAACAAGATATGTATATACTGCTTTGTTTTGGGTTTTGGTTTATTTTTTTCTTTATTTTCTTAATTTCAACATTTTCCCTCTAGATTTTTCTTTTTTTTTTTTTCCTTTTTTTCTTTCTTCATTTTTCTAGTTTAAATATAATTTTCCATTGTTGCCTTCTTTAACAATTAGAACTTCATTTTTGCTAGTGTTTCTACCCCTATTATTTGTTTTTTCCCCCAGTTTTATCCCATAAAGCTTTCTGTTTGCTTGTTTTGGTTTGATGAATAGGATTTTTGTCTTTCCTCTCTACTTGATGGAGGT